>CABHPQ010172739.1:6224-40042 GCA_902168405.1 Peromyscus aztecus | reverse complement strand
TTTTAAAGTTGCTTTTAGAAGGAAACTGGCTGATGTGAGTATCTTGGGGGAAATTCCAAATGTTTGGTGGTGGGAGACCAGAACAGAGAAAATTTCATTTTTACCTTTATTTAATTCCTGAATTTTCTTACCGTATATATGAATTGTGCTTTTTATGTCAGCGTGGGTTATCAGGTAAATGAAATTCTGGGCCATTTCTGTAGTCTCCCATTTATTTTTGTGTCTAGAGAAAGAGAACTCAGGCTTTTGTTTTTCAATTTGAAAAATTCTGAGTCCATGATCTTTAGGAAAGTCCATACTCTCATCCTGCTTCCTCTCCCCCAGGATTGTTGCTATTGTACAATCATTATTTTCGCAAGACCGTGTCTTTCTTGGGAGGTCGATACAAAAGGGGGTTATATATTTTTGGCTCGAATTTTGTATCCTGAATAAAATGGTATGATGTCATTTCTAGATCTCTCTCTGATCTATCAATTCACCAAGTTAAACAGCTGAAATCCCTTCCAAAACAAATCCTTTTGCAGTCAGCAAAATGAGGCAATTACATGAATAAGTTTTTCCACTTGGCCTATTTTTCTGCCCGTGGTTATTAATCAGTCTCCCTGACTGTGTTTTCCATTTTACGTCTACTCTCCGGCGCTCCTCCAGGTGGCCAAACATTTCCCATTGCATAAATAAAGTAAAGCAAAACCTTCGTCCACTGAGCAAAATGGATACACTTCATTGCTGACTCCAGTTCTCTCCCAAATTACTGAAAATTACAACGTGGCGTCTATAAAAAGGGCGGGCATCAGCGTCCCTTTGCCTAACTGGGGTTTATTTAAGTAGAGATGGTTACCTTCCCTGGATGACTGGGCTAGTTTCAGTCGATGCCAACTGTCTTCGACCCCTTCTGCCCTTGGATTGATTGTTGTGCTGTTTTTGCCTTGTCTCATCTTTCAGTAAGGATGGACAGACACTGTGGCTTAAGAAACAGCTGTTTCGCATAAAGGACTGCTCCAGATGCTGCTACTGAGCCGTCAGAAACACGTTCCATTTCACTGTTTACTTTTCTTTGAAACTTTAGATATCCTTTATTTTGATTAGTTGTGTATATATATATATATACACACACAAAATGTATATTTTGGTTTGCTTTTGAGACAGGATCCCATGTATCCTAGGTGACAAATTTAAACACATCATGTAGCCAGGGTTGACCTTAAGGTTCAGCTCTTCCTGCCTCTGCCTCCCAAAGGCTGGGGTTAGAAGCATGCATCACCACACCACCCAGTGTGTGGGTGCTAGGGATCGCCCCCAGGACGCCCTGTACACTAGCAAGTGTTCTACTTAAGCAAACTACAACTCCGGCTCTGCTTTGTTTGGGTTTTGATGGGGCCTGAAAATGAATTAGGTTGACCACACTGGCCCCCAAACCAAAGGGATCCTCTGTCTCAGCCTCTCAGATGCTGAAATCACAGGAGTGTGTAACTAGGCACAGGTTAGAATCATAAATGTTTTAATAAAAATGTATTTATTTAGTATGGTGGTAACACAATGTGTGCGTGGAGGTCAGAGGACAATTTGTGCGAGCCGATTCTCTCCTTCCACTGTGTGCTTCCCAGGGATGGAGTTCAGGTGGTCAGTATTGGCAATAAGTGTCTTTAGCAGCTGTACTGTCTTGCCGACCCCAGAGTCACCATTTTTTTAGTTTTTCGAGACAGGGTTTGTCTGTGTAGCTTTGCGCCTTTTCTGGATCTCACTCTGTAGACCAGGCTGGCCTCGAACTCACAGAGATCCGCCTGCCTCTGCCTCCCGATAGAAGTGTCACGCACACACAAGCAGAGATTCTGATTCAGTCAACGCAGAGTGGTGCCTAAGCACTGGAAAAACCGACTAACATCATTCCTTTACCCTGTAAATGCTCTGGTTGGTCCTTAAAGAGGAACCAAACATTTCTTCTCTCTCAAGTAGGCTCCCCCTGTACTTAGTCCGAACTCTAATACTGTCAGATTTCTATGGAATGGCCTGTGCTGAGAGGTCTCAGTGTTGTGGCAAGAAACTCACAATGAGCACACTCCTCAAAGGAACTGCCCCAGGTCATTGCATGGCTATGTCCATAGACGCAACAACGTGTACTCCTTACAGTACCTGCAGGGCTTCAAGATCAATGGGTTTTGGTCCTCTCCTGGCATCTGGCATATGAGCTGGGGATTGAGATATTTTTAAAACTTTCCAGGTGGGAGAGATGTACAGACAAGGTTAAGAATATCTCTAAAGGGCCGTGCTGATTAAAGCTCATCTCTCGCCCTGTCAAGTTAGTACCCAGCTTCTCAGAGACCCCAGAGGATACATAACCAAAAGTTAGCGACAGAAAAGGGCACACACTACAAATACCCCGTATGCACACATTCTCTGTTTTTCAGCTCTTGTTTGGAAGTATCTGGTGTTCATTTCTAAATGTCTATCTCCAGGAAAGGTACTTTTCACTCTTCAGTATAAGGTTAGCGCTATTAAAATATATACACTAGAAGATGTCTCACAGCTCCCTTTCATCCCTCTCAACACACACACACACACACACACACACACACACACACACACACACTGATATTATTATAGACAGGTGTGCACCATCACGCCCAGTGTGTGAGGTGCAGTGAATCCGATTCAGGACTTTGTGCATGCTGAGTAGGCATTCCACCGACGGAGCTGCACCTCCACCTTCTGTACTTCCTCTCTCCTTCTCTCTGTTCATGATTTCTTCACTGATACTCAGGAATGTCCCCACAGTCTGAGAGGGCTTTGCACTGAGCTAACTAGCTTTCAAAAGTGCCAAATACTCTCTCAAAACACAGAAAAGTATTTATGAGTAGTAGGTCAAGGAATGGAAAGATCAAGTTTCTATTCAGCAATATCACATTCCTTGTCAAAATTTTGACGCTTTTAGACTTAGAGAGAAATTCACAGTTACAAGTGTCTCTGTAGTGGGATATAGAGTCCTTTGAGTGTATGCTCAAGTGGCGTACCTGGGTCACATGGTACATCTATTTCTAGGTGCTTGTCTCCATGGTGGCTGTTCCAGTTTGTACCCCTAACAGTGGTGAATAAGTGTTCCTCTTCCCCACATCCACACTACCCCTTGTCTTTGTGTTATTTATCTTAGCCATTCTGGCTGGGATCAAATGAAACCTCAAAGTAGTTTTAATTTGCATTTCTGGGATATATAAGGATGTTAAACAGTAAAACAAATGCTCTCTGCCTTTTGTATGTCTTCTTTTTGAGAACTCTTTGCTTAGTTTCATGTCCCAGTTTTTAACTGGGTTGTTTGTTTTCTTGGTGTTTGTTTTTTTGAGTTTCTTGTGTATCCTGGGCTGGCCATGAACTTCTCACCCATCCTCTTGATGTCACTGGCTCCAGCTCTTCCCAAATGCTAGGAATCTGGGTGAGCACTGCATTGTGATATATTCCTTTTCCATTACTTTCTCTGATTTATGTTGATACTTATTAACAAGAAATAAACATATCACATGTTTATTCCTATGAAGAAGTATTTTATCTCTTGACAGTATTTGTCTACTACACGTTCCTTTTTCAGACTTGATGTAGTCTTCTACTCAGAAATCATTTCTTGGAGGTGGGGGCTGGAGAAATGGCCCAGTAGTTAAGAGCATTTCCTGCTCTTTCAGAAGACCTGGGTTCAGTACTGAGTACCCACATCACCTGATGCTTACAACCTCCTGTAATTCCAGCTCCAGGGGACCCAGTGCCCTCTGACCTCCGAGGACACCTGCAAGCGCACGGTACATATAAATGCATACAGGCACCCATACATATACATAAAATCACTTTTGCAAATTAAATCATTTCTTCATATACAGTAAATGTGGATACTGGTAGCTAGTCCTCTCATTGACATTGCAGCCCATTATATAAGCCTCCCTGAATGAGCAGCATTTGAATTTTAAATGATCATCACTAAAGAAAATTGATTTCATGACTTACAATTTGCTGATTCCTTTTATATATTTATTTATTTAGGTGATGCTGGGAATTGTAGCTGGAGAGTTTCTCTCCAGCTCCCACCAATCCCCGGCAGTCCCGCAGCCCACTTATAAAATAAACACACAAACTCTTATATTATTTAAACTGTTTGGCCTAATGGCTCAGGCTTCTTGCTATCTAGTTCTTACATCTTAAATCAACCCATTTCTATAAATCTATACCTTGCCACGTGACTCGTGGCTTACCGGTATCTTACATGTTGGTACTCATGGCGATGGTTGGCAGTGTCTCCTGACTCAGCCTTCCTGTTCCCAGAATTCTCTTCTCTCCTTGTCCCGCCTATACTTCCTGCCTGGCTACTGGCCAATCAGTATTTTATTTATTGACCAATCAAAGCAACACATTTAACATACAGAACATCCCACATCAGGGAATTGATGCCAGATCCTCATGCACTCTAGGCAAATGTTCTATCATTCAGCTACATCCTCAGACTGGCTTCTTCATCAACTGTAGTTCTATTAACTTACTTATAATTTGGGGTGTTTCTTTACCTGATACTAAAATTCTCTCCCTTCTCAAAGTTCATGTAAATTTCTGAGTTTGCATACTGTGTGCAATCATACAGGAAACAATAAAGAGATTAGAGTGTACTTATAAATTTGTATGCTGTTGTTTTGAAGTGTAATAAAATATTTAGTATACATGGAAGAATGTCTATAAAATATGTATATCAGATCAGCACTTAAATAATAATGTATCTACCTCCAACTTTCAAAACCAGGTCACTGAAATACTTGTGAAGCTCACGTGCTTTAACCAGCAACTCTCGCCATCTCCGTTTCAATCATTTATTGATTTCCAATGAGTTTGCCTTCACATCTCTTTCTCTTACTCTGTTCTGTGTTTCAGTGAAATAGCACTTCCAGTTCTCTTTGCCCTCCAACTTCACAGTGAGATCGTTACTGGGAGACAGCAGGAGGTACCGGGATGGCAGATTATCCCTTTTTCTTCTGGAATTTCCAGCAATGCCTGTCTCTTCTCTACAGGTTTCAGTTCTTGCCAGAGGATCCCTCCCTTTGTGGACCAACTCTCACCAGGCAATGCTGATCTTACCTCTCACTGGTGTCTAGCCTCCTGGCTCCAATATCTTCTCATATTACCCTTCTAATCCTCAGGGCATACTGTCCCCTTCCTTTCAGTAGCTGACGCGTCATGCCCGGTTTGGCTTCTGTCACCAGTGTAGCCAATCATCTATATGAAATCATTCCTGCTTTGAAGAGCAAGAATAGTTTCTGATTCATAAATGGACACTAAAAGCTCTTTTATCTCTAGTATACTAAGAACATTTGTCATGCTTAAGTTTTATTGAATTCACATTGTCCACCTCCCCATAGGATTTGTCTTTCCTCCTGTAACTTATTAACTTGATGAACTGTATTTATAAACCTGTACATTTGTCCTCTTGTCAAAAATGTTGTATTCGTGGGATAAATACTATTTATCCCCCATTTTATGCTAAGTTATGATCTTTACAGATTGTTGCACTTTGTATGCTAACTTTTACTTTAGAATGCTTGTCATAGGTTCATGGCATTATCTTACGGTTTTGTTTTCTTCTGTATGCCTTGTATTATATGTCATTGTTGTCAAAACTGCATTTGTCTTATTAACAAATATTCCTTCTTTTTTTTTGTCCTGAGATAGTTTTTTAAGATGAAAATAATCCAGTTTTTTTTAAAACATCAGGCAAAATATCTGACTCTGCCTGCTCTATTTTTCTTCTGAGAAAAGCTAACAAGTTTTTTTTTTTAATTAAAGCTCTGTACTATGTGAGAAACTCTGCATGTTTTCTATTTATCTTAAACATTATAAATTTGAGCTATGAAGTTTCCTGTTTCCTTGAGTGTGACCTTTCCCCGATTCTGTTTCTCTTTTGTAAATCCATTTAGATAGACTATTATTTCTGTCTCTGTGTTTCAAGTGTCCATTTTCCTTCCTTCCATCTACTGCATTCAGAATAACTTGGGTCAGAGGATAAAGGAGCTAGTCGTACAAGCCTAGTAACCTGAACTGATGTTGGGATTTCTATATTAGTTACTCTTCCATTGCTGTGAAGAGACACCATGACCAAAACAACTTATAAAAGAAAGCATTTAGTGTGGGGCTTGCCTACAGTTTCAGATGGTTAGTTCATGATCATCATGGCAGGGTGTGGTGTCAGGCAGGTAGGTACGGAGCTAGAGCTGTAGCTGAGAGCTACATCTGATCCACAGGCAAGAGGCAGGGAGAGCAAGATTGGACCTGGTGTGGGCTTTTATAATCTGAAAACTCATCCCTGGAGACACACCTCCTCTAACAAGGATACACCTTATTAGTCCTTCCTAAACACTCTATCAACTGGGAACCAGACATTCAGATATATGTGCTTATGGGGGCCATTCTCATTCAAACCATCACACCCACATACAGATGGAAGGTCAGTTCTACGGAACTGTCCTCTGATTCTCACAGGTATGTCATGGTACTCCTGCCACAGCCCATACACACAGCAATGAAAAAAATTTAAGTTTTTTAAACCTCAGAAAGAGAATTTGCTTATTCTCTCTTATGTCTAGTTATATTAAATACTATTATATTTTGGGAGCCAGGGAGCAGGCTCAATGAGAAGAAGTGATTGCCTTGTAAGTCTAATAACTTGAGTTCAATTCCTGGAACCCACAATGGAAGGAGGGATGTGACTCCCTAATGTTGTCCTCTGACTTACACACACACACACACACACGCCACAGCACACATGCATGTGCCTATATGCACATACATCATACACACAAAATAACAATAACAAATACAATTTTATGTTGACTGTATCTTTTATATTTTCCATATCTAGAGGTTTCTTTTAAAATTGTGTGTGTGTGTGTGTGTGTGTGTTCACATGTGCCATGGTGCAGTACACGTGGAGGTCAAAGGACAATTTTTCAGTCAGTTCTCAGCATCCACCTTGTTGAGAGCAGGGCCTCTCTTGTTATTTCTGCTATTCAGCATACTTCAGGCTAGCTGACTCAAGAGCTTCCAGCCAATTATGTTTTATTAACTTTAATATTTTTTGTAATGTGCTTTTAGGCATTTGCACAGCATTGCTACTCTATATTAACAAACCCACCTGGAGGATTTTATAAGTATTGTTGTACTTGACTCTTTTTAAAAGTAATACCACAATATGCACCAGTCTACACTATACGTTCATTAAAGACAATTTCCTAGAAAGTAATTACTGAGTCATTGACATGATCATTTTGGAGACTTAAAGCACAAATATGCCTGTATTATGTTCCCAAAATAATGATACTAGTCTACTTTGATACAAAATATCGTTTTACTACACTTCCATTAATGCAAGTCATCCTATTTTTACATCTGAATTATATTTTATATCTGGCAAAGATTTTGAAAGGCATTTCATTTCAGTGTGTGGTTCTTTGTATACCAAAACACTAAATTACTCATTATGCGATTATCCTTTTCAACAAACAAAAAAGCATTTTATTGTGCTTTATCTTAAAACAACGGTCACCATTTTGTTCATTTCAAATAGCTTCCATAGGAAAAGTAGATAGTGCTTAGTTCACATGTATTTTTTATTCAATTTCCCCTTTATTTTTATTTCTTGAAAAATATGTCAGAATCATATGCTAATTGTGAACAGCTGATCATACATACTCTCCTCATCTGATATTGTCTTTGTAAACCTACATTTGATCAGCCTGGTAAGTGGCTCTGAGGTCTGGCCCTTGGCATTAATCATGGCAGATAGACTCACATTCCATTGTTTCTGCTCTGTTGCTTGCTACTGTTTCTTTTACAGCACAAGACTTCTAGAAACAGAATCTGATGCATTTTTTCTTCCTCCCAGCTTCCCACAACGGTTTAAAGATTCAACTTGACCTTTCCTCCTGTTCTTATTTCAAGTTACCAGCATGTCAATACCTGAGAAATCTCATCAAAGGCTTAACCGTCTATACCCCTCTGACTCATTCTTTATCACGATTTGATCTTGCTTATTCCCGTTCAGCACGTTTTTTTAGTAATGTAAGTTTTTCAGCCTTTTCTTCTTTAATACATTTCTCCAAATAGCAGCTGTTACCCCTATTTGCCCTTATTTAGAAAGAAAAAAAATCAAATGTGCTAGGTTTCTCCAGTGAAAATTGTTATTCTAACTTGAGAACAAGAAATTGATGCTCTGAAGATAAAATGGGGGTCTTGTGGCCATGCCCATGAGCAGAGTCAAGCCAGGGATTTCTGCAATCCCCTTGGGTTTTATTTTCAACAAGCTAAACATAATTACTGTTTGAAAAATCAAGTTTTCGCCTTCTCTTTGTTGTTACAATTGTCTGTTTTTAATTATCTGTGATCTGCTGTTCAGAGGCAGATCCTGAAACCCACAGCTTCTGTTTCACAGGAGGCCTTGTTACAGAGGCAGGGCATTGGGCCCCACCCAGACCCATTGCACCAGCGTATGTGATTTGCCAGGATTCCCAAGTCATCTGAATACACCAGCCACTTCCAAAGTCCAGTGGCCACAGCCTGGCTCCCCTTTGCTGCAGATGACTTAATTAGTTAATGAAGCAAAAAGCTCTTGTTACTAAGTGGTAGGGGAGAGACACTGACTATTATTTTGGGTGGCAAAACAGGTTATTCTGTCTCCGTTAAGAACAGAGGTGACACAGATAGACACCGAGGTTTTCATTTTCGTTTTTTGTTTTCTTGAGGCACAGTTACTTTGTCGGCTAAGCGAAGCCACTTGAATGACTAGAGTCCATTCTTTGTTCTTTCTGAGGTGAATGGGAAACAGTAGACTCTCAGAACTGGAGGAACCAGGGGCCAGCTAGTAAAATGTGCAATCTTTCTTCCTTCCTTTCACCATATTTCACTTTTGACATTATTGTGTAAAGCTAGAAATTAAGAGCGAGAGAAAAAAAAAAGAACAGCTCCTAATCTGAACACAGCTGCTACAAAAAAAAAGCAAAGGCTGGAGAGATGGCTCGGCAGTTAAGAGCACTCGCTGTTCTTCCAGAGGACCCGGGTTTGATTCCCAACCCCACATGGCAACTCACAGCCACCTGTAATTCCAATTCTGGGGAATCTGATACCTTTTTCTGACCTCCTCAGGCACCAAGCATGCTCATGATAGATATCCCATGAAGATAAAACACATAAAAAATAAAATAAATAAATCTTATTTATAAAAAGAAATATGATCATAGTAATTATCATCATGCAGAAAACATATCTGTATAGTTTGAAAGAGAAAGGGGGAGCCTAGGAATTCAAGTTGCCTGAATCATTAGCTGAATAATTTATACGCATTTTAAAAAGCAACAAATTTATTTTGTTGTTTATTTATTTAGTGTGTGTATGCAAGTATATATGGTCTCTCTCTCTCTCTCTCTCTCTCTCTCTCTGTGTGTGTGTGTGTGTGTGTGTGTGTGTGTGTGTGTGTGTGTGTGTGTGTTTGAATGAGTATGCATGCAATGACCTACATTTGGAAGTCAGGGGACAGTTTTGGAAGCCAGGTTTTTCCTTTTACCATGGGAACCATTTTGATCCCTGACCTCAGAACCTTAATTTTCATATTGTTGTTGTCCTTACTGATGTTTTGAGACAAGGTCTTTCTATGTTGCCCTGGGTAGCCCGGTCCTTGCTCTGTGCTAGGCTTCAAACTCACTACAGTTCTACGGCCTCATCTTCCAGTATCCTGGCTTCCTAACTGGTGTGCGCCACCATGCTCAGCTTGTTTTATTTCATAGTAAACATATAGAGAGAGCTGACAAGGAACTGGGTTTAACTTTGTTCTTTTCACAAGACACACTCTGTAAAATAGAGGGGAAAAAAAAGAAATGTGCAACTTTCCATATAGTTATGCTGTTTATCCCAAATTATTCAAGGGATTGATTTTTGTTGTTGGTGGTGGTGTTTTTGTTTTGGAAGAGTAACCAGGTCCCTCACATAGTTTTAGAACCTTGCCTAGGAATTGAAAATACCAGTGTTTTCTTTTGCTTTGTTCTTTTATGTTCTTTTAACCACATCCTTTAATCTACCGTTTCCTGTGTGTAGGGTCTGGTTTGCTTATGTGGTTACTGTTGGAAGGTCACAAACAAGGAGAGCTGTTTATTATGACCTTTTATCTTTTCCTAAGATACTTCATTTCTTGAACCAGTTCATGATTGGCATGTATCTATGTCTGCAAGATTTTAGGACACCTAACAGCATAATATACAATGGCTATCTTGAAATACTAATTTATCTTCAACCAGCCTAATATCTAGAAGTGGCATTAGTGGAATGATTTCAGATTTCAGATCAGAGAGATAGAGGTCAGAATCAGCTCGCCCCATTTTAGACGTTTGCTAGCAAAGTTTCACCCACAAAAACTTACCATTGAGGCAGAATCTTTTTTGTCTGCAGAACAGCTATTTCTCATTTCTCTTTGAGGATGGTTCTGTTATTATTTAGGAGCTGGTTGCAGTTAATGAGTCATGAAAGGGTCTGAGCCAACCACCAATCATTTCCCCTTGACTTATGATTGCTTGAGAAGCAGGTCTATTTCTGACCTCAAAGGCAGAAGAGGAAGTAGGCTGAGAGCTTCTGGGAAAGAGTTCTGCTCTGGACAAAAATGAAAGAAGCTTTATTGACCACCTCTCCCACCTCCTTTCAAACTTGCAAATAGATATGGGCCATCTTAACTGTTGTAGCTGCTTGCAACCGTGAGGGGATGAACTTCATGATGAGACCACCTGACGAGGAAGGCAGAGCAAAGGGAGAACGATACTTGGTTTTAGAGACCGCATCAGACACAAAAAGTAATCCTGGGGCAAAGAACCTTAAGATTTCTTATCAAGCACCATGATATTAAGTCTCCTCTGCCTCCCTTTCCTTTTTTTTTTTTTATAACTCCTCTTCCTCATCTGTGGTGCTGTGGATCAAGCCCAGGCTATCACATATGTCTATCAAGACTCCACTATTGACCTCCTCCCCAGCCCAAGAATAAGATTTTCTGTTTCATGCAGACACATTTTTTTGTTGTTGTTGGTGGTAGTTTGATTTGATTTGACTTTGTCATTTAATTGACAGGGCTCTCATATTCTGTAGCTCAGGTTGCCCCCAAATTCATGGTAATCTTCCTGCTTCACCTTCCCAAGTGCTGGGATGACAGGCATGAGCCATCACGTCTGGATCTCTACATTTTTCAATAGTCCCATCTTGTTGTAAAAACTTTAATCTGAGTAGTCTTTTATTGAATTATAATTGCATCACATTCATTTCTATTATGGTGTCTCTGTTGATAGTCCCACTATTTAATAACCTCACAGTTGCCTTTTCTTGTATAATATAATCTTTTAACATATTAAAATATTGTATTTTTTTTTGCATGCATGCACATGTGCATGAGTGTTGTCATGAGTGTGGTCATGAGGAGGCCAGAGGTCAACATCAGGTGCCTTTTTCAATCTACTTCTGCAATCTTCACCTTATGTCCTGAGGCAAGATCCCTTATGTGAATCTAGAGGTTGCTGATTCAGCTGTCTAGCTAGCCGGCTTGCTCGGTGAATTCCAGGGGCTGGGATTGCAGATGTACCACCATACCACCTGATGTTTCTGTGAGTTCTAGGCATCTAAACTCTGGTCCTTATACTTGTGTGGTAGTCAGTTTATCTACTAAGCTATTTCCCCAGCCTCTGTTCCAATAGACATTCTTTATACTGATGGTATGGGACACACAAAATATGTCCACCAAAGTGTTGGACAAATTATTGTACTCTGCCACCCAAAACAATACATGCAAGCTTTGAAGTCTCTAGATTTTAGAGAATTAGTTTTGGGTTTTTTTTTCACTCAGTCTCTCCTCTGTAGCTTGCAATGCTGCCACCCTTTGTTGGTACCAAGATCAAGAGAATAATTTGTACATGGTCCTGATTACCGTGCCCCTTATTACTAGTCTTGGTACATTACAACCGCTGACAAACAACTACTGCGCTTCCTGGATTTTTAAAGAAAATTCTCTTTCTTTTGAGCAAAATAAAGTTCTTCTTTAAAGACATCAAACTCTTGGTTTGATCCTAGCCACTGCAGAAACTCAAATCCTAGCAAAAGAACAAAACACAACACTCGATGCTACTAACCATGAACTTGAGTTAGCAAGTCAACTCTCCTCCTCCTGCAGACCGTGGGAAGGATCCAGTCCAGACCAGTGTCCTCCAGGGATGTTTCCTTTGGTCAGGTTTATAGCTGGTAGCTGATAATTTGGCTAGATGTTAAGGAATTGGAAGGAATAAAATTGAAGGTTTGGTGGCAAGCTTTAGGAGAGTACTACGTGGATGAATTACTGAGAATGAAGTACATGTACTCTCTTCCTTCCTTCCTTCTTCCCTCCCTCCCTCCCTCCCTCCCTCCCTCCCTCCCTCCCTCCCTCCCTTCTTTCTTTCCATCCTTCTTCTTCTTCTTCTTCTTCTTCTTCTTCTTCTCTCTCTCTCTCTCTCTCTCTCTCTCTCTCTCTCTCTCTCTCTTTCTCTCTCTTTTGAGGTAGTTTCTGATATGTAGCACAGGCTGGCCTCAGACTTATACCCTACTCCTCAGCCTCCTAATTACTGTGATAGTAGTTCTGAGTACCACACCTAGCTAAACATTCACACTTCAAGCAAAGGTTCACCACTCAGCAACAAAACAATCAATCAGACTCAAAAGCATGAGTCATCCTCCTCCATCAGGTACCTCGGTGCCTGCTCGGAAGACCGATGGACAAAACAATTAAGGGTTCAACATGCAAGCGACAGAGACTAAGCTCACAGACGCACATATCTTGGATGAATGAGTCACTCCACTGTTATCAGATTTATTGATAATTCTAGAACTCATCTCTCACAGAGGAAGTACGGAGCTGCATAATTGTAAACATTTACTTTTGGCTGTCTTTTGGTGAGCAAGAGCTTATGGTGGAGCAAAGCAGCTCACCTCCTGGGACACAGGAGCAGAGCAAGGAAGGATCTAGGTTTAACCTCCAAAGGCTCACCCACACCCACACCCATTGATTTGCTTCCTCCATCCAGACCGCATCACCTGAGATTTCTACCTCTTCCCCACAACATAGGAACCAAGACTCTTTTTTTTTTTAAATTTTAGATTTTCTTTTTATGTATCCTCTGTGTCTTTCATATCATGCATCTCGATCCCATTCATTTCCCATCCCTTCATATCCGTCCTCTGCCCTTTCAGTGCTCCCTCCCCCATAAAATAATATAAAAATTAAGAGAAAAAAGAACAAAAAGGGGAAAAGGAAAAATCTAGTCCTGGAAGCTGTAGTGTGACACAGTGAATCACACAGTAAACCCCTTTATCCATATATCTCTACATGTAAGTGTTTATTGCAAAGAGTCATTGGTCTGGTTCAAGGCCTCTGGTTTCTGCTACACTATCGATGCTGGGCCCTCACTGAGATTCCTCTTAGGTATCCTGTTGCTGCCCTGTGTTGTGGAGATCCTGCAGCTTTTGGTCTGCAGGGCTAGTACCTTCATGTGCTCCAGCAGATCATAGATGGGGTGGATGTTGGGGTGTGTTCTCTTGAGTGCTGCAGCTGGTGAGGGGTTAGATCAGGTCCCCCACCTGCTGTAGGTGTTGAGGGGTGAAGGGAGAAGGGGACCAAGACATTTTAAACCAAAAAATAATATATTTTATTTATTCTTTGAGAATGTCATACATGCAGCAATGTATTTTGATCATAGTCAGCCCCAACCCCCTCCCCAGTTCCTCCAAGATTCCCCCTAGCCCTTATTCATTTCCAACTTCAAGTCCTCTTTAATATTATTTGTTTTACAGCCTCTGAGTCCAAAGGAACAAGGTTTTTGAACACATGAACCTGTGGTACATATTTCCAATACAAACCACAATACGTGCGTGCTTGCGTGCGTACTTGAGAGATCGAGAGACAGAGACAGAGTGGCACAGTCTGTAATCCCAGCACTTGGGAGGTGGAGACAGAAGAATCAGGAGTTCAAGGTCATTCTCTCATATAGGGAGTTCAAGGCCAACTTGGAATACATGAGATCCTGTCTCAATCATTTTTAAAATCTATTCACTTTTATTACATTTATTTATTGTGTATACAGGTGTCTGTCTGTCTACCTGCCTATGGTTATGCACCTGCTATGGTGTGTGCCTGTCACAGTGTGACTGTAGAGGACAACTTGCAGGCATCAGTTCTCTCATTCCACCATAGGGGTTCTGGGAATTGAACTCAGGTCACCATCCTTGGCCCCAGGCATCTTCACCCACTGAGTTATCTCACTGGCCCTCTATTTATTTATTTTTTTAAGGAATAAATTGACAATGACCCCAGTAGGCTCATATCTATAGGCAGCCAAGCACAACCTTGGTAAGAATTTGGTTATCCACCAGTAGTAAGAATTTGGGTGTCTCACCAGATGCAACTCTGATTAGCAGAGGTGCTAGCTGAAGGCAGATGGTCATTCAAGCCAACTGTTTAGTAAGTCAGTGAGAAGCAAAGACTGACATTTGTGTTCATCTCTTGTCTTGCATATAGTCAGAGAAACCAATATTTCCCCCTGTTTTATCCTCTCTGTTTGTCCCTCTTTTTTATATAGGGCACATTAGGAATGATTAATTTAATAGAATATATGGTGGAATATCAAGGTAGTATAGCAATGAACTTAGAGGAATGGACAGCCTCCAGAAGTTTAGTGTGTTCAGTTTTGGTTTTTTGAGTCAGGGCCTCTTGTAGCTCAGTTGGCCTCAAATTCCCCACACAGTTGAGGATGACTTTGGACTCCTCGATTCTCCAGCTCCCACCTCACAGCTGCTAGGATTCCTCGGGTGTGTTGACATACTTTGCCAAGTCACTCAGAGTTCTTGAATTTGGACTTAATGCTCAGTTGCTAGGAAAATGGTTTCATTCTGTTAGAAGAAAATCCGGCCTTGTATGTTTAATTTTAAAAGGAAAGGTCTGTGTCGATATTGAGCAAACCAAAGCATGAATATCTGTTTTCACTTGAGGCTTCTTCCTTTCGGAGGAATTCCCCAGTGCACTAGTTTAGAAAGCACTGCCTGCTTTAGAAGAGCAAAAATGCCAAATGCTTGCTTCCTGGGCCTCCTTTGCAGCTAGGGTACAAACATATGATTTCATTTTTGTCAATCTGTTTGCCTGTGCTGAATTTTTGACTTGGGAGTTAATAAAAATGAAACAGATTCAGTTATGCTTTCTCTGTTTCTCGTGCAGGCAGCAGAGCAGCTGCTGAAGTATCTGTTGTCTCAAGAGCAAGTGGGAGTGGTAAGGGTGGTGTAGCAGTTGGCTTAGGATTGAGCAAGCCTCACAGTTGCCGTTATGCAGGCTGCTTACTTCTCACTAGTGGTGGGGTGGCTTCCTCCACTAGCTTTGGGGCGTGTTTCCTGGCTGCTTAGTTTTGAGTCTGGCTTCTTAGCCATCTCCATAGTTCCACCAATTACTAACTATTTCTGTGATATATGCTGTCAAGGCCAGACACGTAGGCTTCTGTGCTTTCTACATGGAAAAATTCAAGAGAGGGCTGGCAAAATGGTTCAGTGGGTAAAGGCACTTGCAGCCAAGCCTGAGGACCTGAATGTGTTCTCCAGAACTCACACAGTGAGAGGAGAGAAATGACTCCTGCGAGTTATTTTTGGACCTCTACACATACACCATAGCATGCCCCCGACAAATAAATGTAACAAACAATTCAAGACAATGCACATATAACAGATACTCAGCATACATTTATCTCCGTGTGTGTCCATGCATGCCAGTGTGCTCATGATTTTGTGCACAATGGGACCAAGGATTGAGTTCAGATGTGTTCCTCTATTGCTCTCCACCTTATTTATTTTTGAGACAAGGCTCTTCACTGGATGTCGAGCTCACCATTTTTGCTAGACTAGCTGGCCAGAGAGTCTCCAGGTCTATCTGTATCCACAAAGCTGTGCTGGGATGACAAGTAATGTACCACCATGCCTGGCTTTTATGTGGGTACTGGGGACTGAACTCAGGTTCTCATGCTTATGCAGTAGACATTTCATCCACTGAGCCACCTCCTGTTTCTAAGGATTTGTCTTCTTAAGGTAAGATGTAATTTATGTCTGGCAAGGTAGAATACATAGAGTAATTGAGCTAAAGATCTCTCTCTCTCTCTCTCTCTCTCTCTCTCTCTCTCTCTCTCTCACACACACACACACACACACACACACATTAAAAAAAACTATGAAAAAAATTTGAATTGGTTACAGGCATATATTTCTTTCTACATCGATGGCCAGAACTGAAACTAGGACTGGGAGTCGTTGCACTCAAATGTGAGGATGAATAACTAGGTTTGTTGAGGAATGGGTGAATGGGGAACACTGAGGCTTTGGAGGCCACCACAATGCCTACTGAGTGTATTTCCATTTCAGTCAATGTTCAATGAAATCAGGGGAGCAGAGTCCAGAGTCGCGACATTTGTTCACCTGACAAAATGACATTTCTTCAACTTCAAAATCTCACATGTGCCAATACACACAAGTCCAAGCATATTTTAAGTAAATTTTAGATTCATATGGTTAGGAATTCTATTTTTATCTATACCTCTATATTATACATAATATACAGCATGCATAAATATTCAACATACGTGTAACACACATCCCTATCTGTAGCTAAGGAATCTTCCCATGAATCAGTTTCCCCCAAGGACAGAAGAGAAAAGGAAATATTTATATTTTTAGTGTTTGTATCATTTTATATTACAGATTTATTAACACAGCTATAATTTTCAAAACAAGGAGATGGTTTATATTAAGCAAATGTGGGGGCAGGACATGAGAATGTATGTCTATAAGTCTGGCAGTTGAGAGGCAGAGGCAGGAGGATTGCTGCAAGTTCAAGGCCAAGCTAATCAACATAGCAAGACCCTACCTCAAAAAGAAAAGAAAGAAGAAATAAAAGAAGTAATCCCCAAGAAACAAACAAGCAAACCAACAACAAAGAAAACACAAATTGGCTAAAAGCTAAACCTGGCTCTTATCCAAAAGGTATCAGAGTATGTCCTGACTGTGAGCTGCTCATCAGACTTCTACTCTGAAATTCCAAAGGCCCCCACATTTCTCAATCAGCCTAATGTGGGATTGGACTCATGCGCTATGGTCTACAATTGCCAAGTCTGACACAGAGCTTCGCACATTGCAGAGAGCTGGCAGTGCCTGAGTTTGCATTAGCCTCTACAGGTTTCTTCACCTTTTTCTGTCTGACATGTCTCCTGCTGCTGTCTTTAAGTGTTCCCTTAGCTTCTAATGGGCTTATGCCTCCGATGGGTCTCGTGTGAACGTGTAAATAATTAAAGATGCATTAGCTCTCAGGAGGGTTGCCGTGATTCCCTGAAGAAGTGGTACTGCCTAGAGACCTAGTCATACAATTTTCCTAAGCCGTGGCCTAGCTTTGAGGATGAAGTCACATTACTCGGCAGTGAGCATTATAATTACTCACAGCAGTTTGCCTGGTGCTATATGACATCCAATTTACAGAATTAAAGGTAATGTAATTCCAAAGAAAAATAGCTGATTTTAAAGGATAAATGGCTGTCTCAACTATTGGAAATGTCTGCGTTAAACTATCTATGTTGGGATTTTATAAGGTTTTCATTTTTAATTAACATCTTATTCAACTTGCTGTAATTCTTTTGCATTTTCTTGGATAAAACAGATCAGAATTTTGTCTGGTATGGTGGCATATATCTATAATGCCAACATTTGGAAGGGTGAGGCAAGAAAATCACGTTGAGTTCAAGACCAGTTTGTACTACATAGTTCCAGGACAGAGGAGCTACACGTTAAGACTCTGTCTTAAAACACACACACACACACACACACACACACACACACATCAAAAATTAAAGGGGATGGGAGATCAGAATATGTTCTTTAATTACAAACCTAAATCTGCCCATCAAAGACAGTTTTGAAGAAAAAATTTGAAGGTCTATTGGAACTAACCACTCTGAAATATAAAGAATTACCAAGAAACAACCATATTTCATAAACCATACCAAGAATAAAATTGCTTTAAGAAATGTTTTTAAGGGCGGCCAAGGTAGTCAAGTCCACAGAATAAAGATGTTTGCTGCCAAGGCTGCCAACCTGAGTTGATCCTCAGGATGTACAGAGTAGTGGAAAGAGACAACCAACTCTATCAAGTTGTTCCCTGACCTCCATATGCATATCAGGATACACATATCCCTTTTTGCCCATATATGCACACACAAAATAGACAAATAAATTTAATTATTTTAAAAAACCCAACTTGGGCCTGTGAGAGGGTTCATTGCGTAAAGGTTCATGCCACCAAGCCTGAAGACATGAGTTTGATTCCTGTGATGACTCAAGTCCTGCAAGTTGTCCTCTGATCTTCACACATACCATGGCCCTTGAGTGCCCATGCACATGCATATACCTCCACACACATACACTTACACACACACACACACACACACACACACACACACACACATACACAAGAAAACAACAACAACAAAAACAGAAAAAAAACTAAAACAGGATAGCTAAAACACACCTGAATAATAAAATAATTTCTGGAAGTATAACCATCCCTTATAAAGCTGAAAAGCTTCTGTACAGTAAAGGACACCATCATTTGGGCAAAGCAGCAGCTTACAGAATGGGAAAAGATTTTTTTTTAACCAACTATACATCTGATAAAGGGCTAATATTCAAAATATATATAAAAACACCCCAAAAAATAGATAGCAAGAAAACAAATAACCAATTTAAAAAAATAGAGTACAGATCTAAACAGAATTCTCGAATGAGGAAACTCAAATGGCTGAGAAACACTTAAAGAAATGTTCAACATCCTTAGCTATCAGGTAAGATTTCATCTTACACATTGCTAAGGTAAAGGAAACAAATGACAGCTCATGCTAGCTGGGATGTAGAGTAAAGGAAATACTCATTCATTGCTAGTGGGAGTGCTAACTTGTACAGCCACTATAGAAATTAGTGTGGTGATTCCTCAAGAAGATGGGCATTGTTCTACCTCAAGATCCAGCTACAGCACTCTTGGGCAGATGCCTAAAGGATGCTTCATCCTACCACAGAGACATTTGTTCAACCATGTTCATGGCTGCTCTATTCATAATAGTGAGAAACTAGAAACAAGCATATCCCTCCACAGACAAATGGATAAAGAAAATGTGGTACATTTATGCAGTGGAGTATTATTCAGCCATTAATAAAACTGAAAACATGAAACATAGAGGCAAATGGATGGAACTAGAAAAAAAAATCATCCTGAGTGAGGTATCCCAGACCCAGAAAGACAAAGGCGGTACATATTTGCTTGTATGTGGATATGAACTGTTAAGTCAGTGATAACCAAGTTACAATCCATAGAACCAGAGGTTAGAAATAGAGTAAGGGACTAGGAGAAGATAGGTAGAGCTTACTAGGAAGGGAAATAGAATAGATAGTTACAAGTGGGTTGGGGAGGGCTGAAATGGGAGTATAAAGTGGTGAAGACAGAGGGAAGAGGAGGAGAAGGGAAGGAATATGGGGAGAGACAACTAAAATTAAGGGCTATTTGAGGACAAGTACGGATACCTAATAAAGTAGAAAATTCCTATACATACGTGTGTGTGTGTGTGTGTGTGTGTGTGTGTGTGTGTGAGTGTGTGTGTGTGAGAGAGAGAGAGAGAGAGAGAGAGAGAGAGAGAGAGAGAGAGAGAGATCTAAATAAAATCACCACCAAATAATAGGAGAGACAAGAGTCCCAACTGGCCATCTCTTGTCACCAGATGAAGCTTCCAGCACTAGGATTGGGTTACATCTAATTGAGTTGTTGACCAAAGAGGTCCCATAGGAACCCCGAATAACCCAGGCTGTTGGCAAGACTGTAGGTTGCTCTCCACAAACTGTCAGCAAAGCTATATTGCTGAAGACAACACCTACACAACTCATTGAACATGGAGAAGTCCAGCTGGTGCCTACAGACAGCCTTCACGCCTACATTCTAGGATTGTAGGTACAGGAAAGTATTCTTGTGTGCTACCAAAAAAAGAAATATAGACACCAAACTAACCACAAACCCTTTGGTATACATTGGTGTCCTGCAAGAACATGCTAGTGCAATGGTGGTACAAAGCTTGTGGGAGTAGCCAACCAATATCTGATTTGATTTGACTTAAGGGCCACTTCATGAGATGGAACCCATACCCAATACCGCTTGGGTGACCAAGAACATGAGACGAGATAGCTCAGGGACCGAGGGCAAAACCAAATACCACTGTTTTTTTTTGTTTTTGTTTTTGTTTTTTAAACAAACCCAAAACATAGCAATAAAATGACTTCTCATGACATTCTATTACATTCATAGATCAATACTTTGCTCAGTTATCATCAGAGAAGTTTCTTCCTGCAGCTGATGAGAACAAATACCCACAGTCAGACGTTATGCAGAGAGTGAGAGATCTTGGAACACTGAGCCTTAAATGGGATGTCTCCATCAAATCCCCTCTACAAGGAGTTGAGGGACAACCCCTCTCATGAAGAGGAGGCAGAAAAATGTAAGAGCCAGAGGGGATAGAGGACACCAAGGAAACAAGGCCTTCTAAATACAACAGGACCAATGTATGTATGAGCTCACGGAAACTGAGGCAGCATGCACAGGGTCTGTATGGGTTAGCCCCAGAAGGGGTCCTAGAGCTGAAAGAAGTGGACACAAGCCCCCATCCCTAAGCCAGAAGCTATCTCCAATTGATAACCACTTGCAAATGAAAATTGAGTTTCCTCTAAGGGAGTCTCACTGGGGAAACAAAGTACTCTTAAGGATAGGCCACATGCCAGGCAGTAAGTAGCCAACAGAAAATGAACTCAAATAGCATCTCTGGTGTTCCTTATCTCATAATATCCAGTCAGGGATTTTCTCTTTAAAATAATCTTACTTTTTAATGTTTATTTTAATGTGTGTGTGTGTGTGTTTTTTTTTTTTTGTGTGTGTGTGTGTGTGTGTGTGTATGTGTGTGTGTGTAGTGGGTAGCTGTTCCAGCTTTGACCTTGAAGCACTGCCCCTAGTGAGGCAGCAGGTAACTGCCACACCTGCGTACGACCTGCCCCTTGGGCGTGGCTGAGACAGGACCCCTTAAGACCTGAGATGTGTACTTGCCTACTTCTCTTCTCTACCTCTCTGTCTAGGATGCTGGTACCGATCAGGGCAGAGTTCTCCAGAGAAGAGTGCTGAACTATGCCTCAATCCCTATTTCCTGTCCTGTGAGTTTCCTGTATTGTAAGTTAAACCCCCAATAGATTCTCATAATTTTTAAGCTGTTTCATGGATTGGTAGTGATTTAATCGCATTATAAAACATATACATACACACATACATATATATTTTTCTCTCTTTTTACTGTACAGATCCTTTGTGTATATATTATGGCCTCCAGTTTAGTGTTTTTATGGCATTCCTGAGTGGATCTTTGTTTCCTATGCCTTCTCTTGTTTTGTTTTGTTTTGTTTTTTTCCTTTTGTTCGTTTGTTTGTTTTGTCCAAGTCTGATGTGTTAGTTTTTGTTTTATCTTATTATATTTTATTGTATTACCACCACTAGAAACTGCTTTGTTTCCATTGAGAGACAGGAAGGGGGTGAACCTGGATGGGGGGTAAGGTGGGGAGGAATAGGGAGGAGTACAGGGAGGGAAACCAATCAGGATATAGTATGTGAGGGAAAAAAATCTAGTTTCAATAAAAGGGGAAAATATGAAAAGTAAAAGAACTTTAACCTGACCTCTTTCTTTCTTTTTATTTATTCCCCTCTCATATATTACATCCCGACCACAGTTTCCCCTCTCTCCACCTCCCCTCTTTCCCAGGCATGCCTCCTCCATTTCCCTTCAGAAAAGAGCAGGCCCCCCAGGGATAGCAACTGAATTTGGCATAACAAAGGACAATAAGATCAGGTGCAAACCCTCCTATCAAGGCTGGACCAGGCAACCTGGTAGGAGGAAAAGGGTCCCCAAAACAGGCAAAAGAGTCAGAGACAGCCCCTGCTCCCACTGTTAGGGGCCCCACAGGAACACCAAGCTACACAATCGTAACATGCATGCAGAGGACCTAGCTCAGACCCATAGAGGCGCTGTGATTGTTGCTTCAGTCTCTATGAGCCCCTATGAGCCCTGGTTAGTTGACTTTTGTGGGCTGTGTTCTTGTGGTGTCCTCGACTCCTCTGGCTCCTACAATCCTTCCTCCATCTCTTCTGCAGGGTTCCCTGAGCTCTGCATGTTTGACTGTGGGTCTCTGCCTCTGCTCCTATCAGTTGCTAAGTGAAGCCTCCCTGATGACGATAATTGCTAGGTCCTGGTCTATGAGCATGGCAAAATATCATTAGGAATCATTTCATCGCCTTTTTCTTTTCTTTTCTTTCTTTCCTTTTCTTATGTTTTTACTTTTTATTTTTATTTTAATTTTATTTTTCTGGCCAGTCTCTGGACTATCCAATTCTGTGCCACCATTATGCCAGCACTTCTTGCAGGCCGGACAAATTTTAAGTCAAAGATTTTGTGGCTGGGTTGGTGTCTCAATCCCACCACTGGAAGTCTTGCCTGGTCTGGCTACAGAAGATGGTTGGTTCAGGTTCTGTGTCCCCCATTACTAGGAGTCTTCCTTAGGATCACACTCAGATTCCAGGGAGTTTCTATTGCGCTAGTTTTCCACATCACCCCTGAAATAACCCCCAATTCCAGTCATCCCTCCCTTCATTACCCCACCTAATCCCCCCTTTCCCCATTCTCAACATCCCTAGGACCCCTGTGAAATCTATTCTCCCCTTCCCAGGGAGATCCATGCATTCCCCCTTGAGCCCTCCTTGTTACCTAGTCTCTCTGGGTCTGTGGATTGTAGCATGGTTATCCTTCACATTACAGCTAATATCCACTTATATGTGAGAGCATACCATGTTTGTCTTTCTGGGTCTGGGTTACCTCACTCAGGATGATTTTTTTTTTTCTAGTTCCATCCATTTGCCTGCAAATTTCATGTTGTCTTTTTTTTTTTTTTTTTGTATTAACACCTGAGTAATACTCCATTGTATAAATGTACCACATTTTTGTCATCCATTCTTTGGTTGAGGGACATCTAGGTTGTTTCCAGTTTCTGGTTATTAGGAATAAAGCTGCTATGAGCACAGTTGAACAGGTTTCCTTGTGGTAGGATGGAGCCTCCTTTTTAACCTGATCTTCTAGTCTGCTGTGATTGGTTCAGTAATTTTTTTCAGTTTCATTTCTTAATAGTAATGGTGAAACTTCTTGATATTTAGATTTTAAAATTCATAAAATGTATTTTATTATCTTATTTTATGTGTCCTTGTATGGATCTGAATGTGTGTGAACCATGTATGAATGTCAGGTCCCTGGAACAGAAGTTACAGGTGGTTGTGAGCTACCATGTGGGTGCTGTGAACAAAACTTGGGTCCTCTGCAAGAACAAATGTTCTTAAGCACTGAACCATCTCTCAAGCTCTGATTTTAGAGTTTTTAAAACATGCTTTGTGGCCCAGCACTTGGGAGGCTAAGACTGCAGGATTGTGAGCGTGAGAACATCCTGGATCACACTAGATAGAGAGTATTGAAAGAGATGTCTCTAGGTTTCACCTTTCCTTACACACATCTCTTTAACTGTATGCAATCAAGACATTTGACTAAGGGCTGCAGAGACGGCTCAGTAGTGGACTGCAATGGCTGCTCTTCCAGAGGATTCGAGTTCTGTTCACACAACCCATATTGGGTGGCTCACAACTGTACATATGACTCACGTTCCAGGGGAATTGAAGATCTCTAGCCTCCGAGGGCACCTGCCCTCATGTGTACATACCTACATGTGTACATACCATGCACCTACACATAATTAAAGACAATACAAATAAATTTAATTAAAGAGAAAGGGAATTTGACTAAATCCTCTACTCAGACAAGCTCTTATGTGGCCATATTGGAAGTCCCTAAAGGGACTGTGTCACCCAAGCTGGTCTGATTTGCCCCCCCCCCCCATGCAGTATGTCAGGTGTTTAAGCA
This sequence comes from Peromyscus aztecus, assembly GCA_902168405.1. Taxonomy (NCBI): domain Eukaryota; kingdom Metazoa; phylum Chordata; class Mammalia; order Rodentia; family Cricetidae; genus Peromyscus; species Peromyscus aztecus. Next base: position 15,926 of record CABHPQ010172739.1, on the reverse strand, counting down.
ATGGCTTCCACCAAAGAGATTATTTGGAAGGTGGCCAAACATGAGGGGAGAGCGATTTCAGGTTCAACTCCTCTACCACCCCAAAGCTAGAATTTGAGGACTAGAGAGATGGCTCAGTGGTTACGAGTACTTGCTGCTCTTACGAAAGATCCGAATTCAGTTCAGGACCATGTCAGACAGTTCACAATTATCTTAACTCCAGTTCTAGGGGATCCAGCACTGTCTTCTGGCCTCTGCAGGTATCCGGACATGCGTAGCGTACATGCACACAGACACATGCACATAAATAAAGTATCTTTTAAAGTTCTAAGGTTTAGTGTATTTATGGGATAAAGAATGGCAAGGGAAGGATCCCTGGAGAAGGTAGATAAACTGGCCGATTGCATGGGCATCATCAGACCTCCTGGCTCTATATGGATCTGTTGCTCAAATCTTAAATTGGTCTTATAATAAAAAACCCGGTAACAGATATTGGGGTAAATACTAAAAGATCAGAGAGACAAAGGAACAAGCCACTGCCATGTTTTAGCTCACCAATTCCACGAATCCTCTGACTGAAATCCTCTGAGTCCTCACCCAAAAGACTCCAGCTGAAAAAGCCTCTAGCTAAAAGGGACACTTCTGCCGAAAAGCCTTTAGTTTCTGTCTCCTCATGCCTTACATACTTTTCTATGCCTAGGCATCACTTCCTGGGATTAAAGGCATGTGCCACCATTGCCTGGCTCTGTTTTCTCTCCTAGACTGAGTCAATCTTCTGTAGTCCAGGGTGGCTTTGAACTCACAGAGACCCAGACAGATCTCTGCCTCCCGAGTGCTAGGATTAAAGGTGTGTGCCACCACTGCCTGGCCTCTATGTTTAATCTAGTGGCTTGTTCTGTTCTTTGATCTTTAGGCAAATTTTATTAGGGTACACAATATATCACCACAATCCATGTTCAGAAAATGGTGCTGATACAGTAAACCTTGGGTGGAGTTTGTAATCCTCTGATGGCTAAAGGTCACCCATCTGCGAGTTGTGTAAGTGATCCTAGTGAGGGAGTCAGTGGCTTCAACTAGTTTGAGTCACTTCTGAAGAAGTGACATAAAACAGTTATTACCAAGATGTGTATGTACCATTGTTACACACAGCAAATCTGGCAGGGGTCTGTCACTTTGTTTTGTCACAGGACCTCTGCAAGCGGTCATGAAGGGGGTGGGGTGACCAGAAGCACTTGAAACTGGAGGGAGGGCTGTTCAGGTTTTCTGTGAGTTTCCGAACAAAAAATGTCTTTGTTGGGTCTTAAATCATCCCCATGAAAGCCAGCCAAGAGGGAGGAAATTCCCCTGTCACTTGGAAGCTGGTGTGTCAGCAGAAGCATATGGTGTTCTCAGCAATAGGGTCTTTTTGTGTGGTGACGGTGGCCAACCAAGGTCAGGGCAAAGCCTGTGTTGTTTTGAAGACTTCTGGGGTCACCCTGATCGATAACATGTAGGGTCTTGCACTGAAATTTTCATTTACTAACCCATGCAAAGTAATTCTGTTCAAACTCTTTTTGTTGTTGTTGTTAAAGTTGTATTTTGAAATTAGCTTACGAACTACTGTGTTCCCATAAGGTTTTTGTTGGTCCTTAATTTGATGAACTAATCTACTATCTCCTCCTCTTTATCCCCCATGTTCTCCCACCTGATTCCCCTCTTTAGTTCCTTAAATCTCATCATACTCCATTTTTTTCATTTAACATGTTCTATTCTCAGTTTTTTTTTAAAGTTGGATTGCGTAGCCGGGCGGTGGTGGCGCACGCCTTTAATCCCAGCACTTGAGAGGCAGAGGCAGGTGGCTTCCTGAGAGTCTGAGGCAGTCTTGTCTACCATAAGAGAGTTCCAGGCCAGCCAGGGTGACAAATTTATACCCTGCCTCTAAACCAAAACCAAACCAAAATCCCCAAATAAGTTGGGTTGTAAGTTAGCCAACCTTCCTTGGGGTTACTATCTCTATCACCCCTTAACTTCCCCCACCCTCCTGCTTTATTAAGCCTTTCTGCCCGAAATATTCTACCTCACTACTTTCCTTATACCTACAATTTTCTATTCCCTGTCCATTAATGTGTCCCTCCCTAAAATGTCTTTTTAGTTTCCCGGCTCCCACTTCTGCTGCAAGTTAACCACACAAACCAAAGGATAGATTCCCAAGTGAGAGAAAATAGACATTTGTCTCTCGGGTTTGAGTAACCCCTCTTGGTATAATTTTTTTCCCAGTTCTGTCCATTTCTGTATAAACTTCAGGATTTCATTTGTTCTTTACAGACGAGTAATATTCCATTGTGTATGTATACCTCATTTTTCTTATCCATTCATCTGTTAACATGGACATTCAGGTTGATTCTTTTTCTTGAGCTATTGTAAATTGAGTAGTATTGAGCATCGACATGAAATTATCTATAGGTAGATATAGATAGTTTGTACATGGCCTGGGGTAGTATAGCAGGTCATATCCCACTTCTATTTCTAGTTTTTTTGGTTTTGAAATTTTTATATTTAATTTTTATTTATATGTATGAATGTGTCATGTGTGTGGTTGGTGGGGGTGGATGGTGCCACGGCACACATGCCAGAAGACAATTTTTGGGAGGAGACAATTCTCTCTTTCTATCCTGTGGGTCCTGGGGATCCAACTGAGGTCACCAAGCTTAACCATTGGTGTCTTTATCTGAAGAGCCATCTCACCAGCCCCCTTTCTATTTTTTTTTTAAGAAATCTCCAGACTGCTTTCTAAGATGGTTGCACTAGTTTACACTCCTATCAACAGTGTATGAGTTCCCCTTCTATCTTTTCCCTGGAGGCATTTGTATTTCTGTTGATGACCAATCTGATGAGTGAGATGGGATCTTAAAATACTTCTGATTTACACTGTCCTAATGATTAAGGATTTTGCACACTTCAAAAGCTGCTTGTTTTCCCTTGACAATTTTCTGCTGAGTTCCATAGCCATTTTTTTTAAATTGAGTTATTTATTTTCTTAATGTTTAGTTTGGAGTTCTTTGTGTATGCTGGGCACTAATCCTCTGTGGGATGTAGAGCTGGAAAAGATCTTCTCCCATTCGGTGGGCGCCCTATTCATTTGCCTCCATTTCCTTTGCAGTACAGAAGAAGCCTTTTGGTTTCACAGGGTCCCATTTGTCAGTCTTTGGTCTTATTTTCAGTACAACAGAGTCTTATTCAGATAGTGAATAACCAAGATGAACGACCTGTGTCCATAAGTTGAAGTGTTCTCCCTATTTTTTCTTCTAGCAGTTCTATAGGATGGTTCTTTTGTTGAGGCTCTTGATGCATTTGGAGTTGAGTTTGTGCAGGGTAAGGGATAACAATCTAGTTTCACCTTTTCTACCTGGTAAAATTCAGTTTTCCTAAGCACCATTTGTTGAAGATGCTATCTTTTTTTTTTTCCAGTATATATTTTTGGTTTCTTTGTTTAAAAAAGTCTGATGTCGTTAGTTACATGGACTGATGTTTAGGTCATCAATTCTGTTTCATAGGCCTATGTGTTTATATTTGTGCTGACCCCATGTAGTTTTTATTGCTATGGCTCTAAAGCATAATTGAAGATCAGGGTATGGTGCTATCTCCCACAGTATTCTAAGATTACTTGACTACCCTTGGGCTTCTGTGCCACTATATACATTTTTAGTTGATTTTTCTATGTCTAAAGAGTGACATTAGAATTTTGATTGGGATTGAATTGAATCTGTGTGTTTTCTATGGCAACACAGTCATTTTCACAATAATAATAATGTTTCCCATTCATGAGCATAGGATGTCTTTCCATCCTCTAGCATCTTTCTCCGTTTTGTTTGTTTGTTTGGTTGGTTTTTTTTTAGTGTCTTAAAATTTTCATTGTAGAGATCTTCCATTTCTTTGGTTATTTTTATTCCCTAGTTGTTTATTTATTTATTTTTATTGAGGGTATTGTGAATGGGGTTGTTCCCCAATTTCCTTTTCAGTCTGTTGTAATTGGTAACAGAAAGGCCAGTTGATTTTGTATCCTACTACTTTGCCGAAATAAATGAGCTTATCAGTTCTAAGATTTTTTGATGTGGTCTTTAATACAAAGAATCATTTTATCTGTAAATAAGGATACATTGACTACTTCTTTTATATGTATTCCTTTTACTTCTTTCTCTTGTCTTACTGCTCTAGCTAGGACTTCAACACTATATTGAGTAGGAGAAAGTGGACATTCTTCCTTTTTTCCTGACTTAGTGGGGACTCAAGTTTTTCTCCCTTTAGCAGGATGCTGTCTACTGGTTTGTTGCATAGCCGAGTTCTTAGCTCTTTTAGAAAATAGAATTCCAGATTTACAGCATCTAGAAGGTGTGAGTAGCTATTTTCTCCAATCTACAACTTTTCCTGGGGGGGAGGAAGGAGGTTTATTAGAATTGGCAAACCCAAGAACTCACAAGGTTCCATGACCCTCTCCAAAGTTCCTGAGTAAGAAAGGAGACTCTTGTGTGATGCTGCCTGTGAGTTGGGCAGGGAGCTCCAGGGATGCAGTTTTCCAGAATCATCACCTATGCTCTGGTAGGTTATTGGTGACACAATTGCCATTGAGTCATCTGTGCTCCTGTAAATGGCCCTAATAAACTGGTTGATTCACCAAGGTAGATTAGATAAAATCCTTTCTTTCGTTTTGTCACTGGTGCTCTGTCTGGAGTGGTAAGTCACACAACAGATTTCTTCCCTTGCCTCCTCCTCCTCCTCCTCCTCTTCCTCTTCCTCCTTCTACTGTTCAGAAAGGGCATCACTGTGTTGCTCCTGCTCACCTTTGTTGTCCAACAACTTCCTCTAAATTGAAACATTCCATTCAAAGGGGAAGCTCAGCCTAAAGGGAGGCTCCTCAGGGCAGGAGAGATGTCTCAGTAGTTAAGAGGATTTGCTGCCCTTGCAGGGGACCAGTGTTTGGATCCCAGCACCTCCACCAGCATGTCACAACCACCTGCAAGTCTAGTTTCAGGTGATCTGATACCTTCTTCTGGCCTCTAAAGGTACCTGCACATATGTGGGACACATACAGAGAAACAGATACATACTCACACACATAAATAAAAACATAAAATTTAAATAAGTTACGAAATAGAGGCCCATGAAAACCCGTGAATGAAACAGTTCACAAATCTCACCTCAAAACTTACGAAATTCACAAGGCCCTTATTTTCCCAGGGTTATCTATTCAAGACCTGTTGCAGAGAGCCCCAATCCGGTTATGTGAGTCATCAACTCATGCTATGGCAGGGTTTTGGTGATACAACTGCCTGCGAGGGGTCCGTGCTTCTGGAAGTAACTCCTCACTATGTTCTGATAATTAACCCAAATACACTCACTGCATGACGGCTGGCTTTTTAACTGTTAACGCCATACAATCTAGGGTCACCTGGAAGGAGAATCTTGAGGCATTATCTAGATCAAGTTGGTCCGTGGGGGATTGTCTGGATTGTTAGTTGACATAGGAGAACCCAGTTCATTGTAGGTGGCCCTGTCCCTGGGCTGAACCCTGAGCCGTGTGCGGAGCTGAGGAAAGCTGGGCCGTGTGCTGGGAGCAGCTAGCAGGCAAGGATCCATGCATTTGCTCTCTTTCTGCTCTTGACTGTGGATGTGATGACTTACTGCTGAATTTCCCCACAATAATGCACCACATCCTTGAATTGTAAACTAAATAAACCTTACCCCCCCCCCCCCCCCCCCCCCTCCCGCTCTTTTAGAGGTATTTTTATCACAGCAGCAGGAATGAAACTAGAACACGTTTATTTATCATGCTGGATTGGGGTAATATTGTTACTATTGCCTCCATCTGGGGTGAACAAACATTTGTTCATGTTTCCCCAGGAATAGGGTCACACAACACTTTGAGTTCCCCAGTTTGAGCCATCCTTCTGTCTTGGCCTTCGGAGAGCTTAGATTACAAGTGTGGCCCCTTGACCCAGTTCCTAGCTTCTCATTCTAAACAAAAACATACACACACAAAGAAAAACCAATCTCAAATCCTTTAAGTTAGGAAGCAAAAGGAGAGTGCATGTGGATGGGTGGGGTGGGGGTTAGATTATAAAAATGAAGAGTTAAATCTAGAAAGAGACCACTCCTAGAACCAGAATTCCTTCACTCAGGAGACAAGAGGCTGGAGACTCCAAGTGCAGGCTGGGCAGTCCCTGTAGCCCCCACGCCCTGTCATGAAAAACAACAGAAGTTTGTTTAGCTTACAGTTCTTCAGGAATACAACATGCTGCAGAAAAGGCTTGCATCAGGAAGTGGTACCGAGGGCCCTAGAGAGCCGACCTTGAGTCAGTGCTCACTGCCTTCCTGTCTATTGCGGAGCATGTTGCCCAACTGCTCCTTTGGGTGAACTTCCCCTCCAGCCCTCGTGCACATCACCCCTTAGCAGAAGGTTGAAGGGTGTCATCTGTGCTTGCCAGTAGACAGTGATTTCCCTAAAATGCCACTGGTTAAAGTGTTTGAAAGTAGTTCATATGCAAGAAGAGCTAGCTCCCTGCTGTTGATATCTGCTCCCTATAAAGCTGACTCCTGGGTTTTGCAGAGCCTTCTAATGGTACCCAGTTAAGAGCATGGACATTAAGAAACCAGAACTGGCCGATTTTTTTAGAAAGTACAGTAATTATAAAATAAATATTGAAGTTAGTGAAGTGCAACGATGTTAATTTTTCATCTTCTGTTGTGTTATAAAATTCTCATTAGGAGAACGAAGTAATCATTTAAAAAAATCTATTATTTGGAAAGTGGGTGGTTAGTTTCTTTTAAGGTATACTAAAATATTTTAAAATTCTGCCCATTGGGGTTGGGGCTGTAGCTCAGTGGTATAGCGTTTGCCTAGCATACAGGAGGCTAGGGGTTCAATTCTCAAGCCTCCCAGGAGAAGAAAAACAGAGCTGGCCAGTAAAAACATGATGTATGTATCATTGTAAGAACTATGCCAACAATCTATGTCATTCCTGTAAAATTACAAATACAGAAAAAAGAAATGCACACACCCAGAACATTCACACCCAGAGATTAGAACTCAGAGTGTCTTGCTATGATTGCCATACTATGAAATACAACTCTTCGGCTATTAAGAATCTGACTTTACGAAGATTTGCATTTATAGTCTCCCTTCAGCTTATAGACACGAACTGGGCATGAGAAAATGGGGACCAACATGAAGGTGTGGAAGCACTGTTGCAGGGGCTTACCATCTGGGGCTTCCTTTCAAGAAATCTGAAGTTATCTGGGTTGTAGCGGTACCGGTCTTGAAGACTTTCTACAGTGTTCGACTGGCTTCTTTTGTCTCTACTATTGGTGTCAGTAAAGTTGCTTGTTACTCCAATAGCACTGAGTAACAAGGCCCTTGCGAACTCACCGGCTTCACACAGTCTTCTCCCATGTGTCAGCACATGATCGCAGAGGGGCCAGACTGGCCTGGGTTCCGATTGTAACTCGGATCCAGTTTGCCCTGCGCTTCTCCTTTTTTTCTGGAACCCAGTAGATCATTTAAGTCATGCTTTTCTCCTTGTGTTAACAGAAGTAGAAGACTCCAAGTTAGGCCATGAGTGCACACTTGAAGCTTCTACCTCTCATGTACCTTCATACATGTCGTGTGGTATACCCAAAGTCAGGAGGCAATAATGCCTACTCCGTTGGGTATGAGGCTAAAGGGAATCCCACACGCAGCAAAAAATGAGCAGCACATTCCTCTCATGCAGACTGATGGCCAGGAAGAATTTTGAAGAATAGTGCACTCTACCCGATTCAATTTTTCATAGTTGAGCATAGTTTGTTTTATAAATGTTTGAAGTAATTATGGTTTATTGATGCAATGTAATTATATTTTATTCACAGATATTTCCCCTATGACTTTTTTCATGAATGACTTACTTTCATAAGATGAGCAAAAAAGAACAGGTATGATGGCTCGTGACTATAATTCCATGAGGAGGCTTAAGGCTGGTGGATTGCCATGAATTTTTATTTTGTTTTATTTTTTTTTTAATGCCGAATGCTGTTTATTGAAGGAGGGAAGAGGTCTTAATTACAGGCTTACAGCACAATGGGAGAACTCTGGATGGCCGAAGTTCGCTACTGATGTTTTACAATCTTGCATCTAAGCTGTTAACGTCCATTATGCAGGATACACAGACAAGGAACTTCCCTTAAGCCTTCAGGAGGGTGGAACCCGGCAGGGAATTAGCATAGGGAAGATATCAAGGTCTAGGTCAGCAAGCTAGGCAACAGTTACCCAAAACAGGGGCCAGGACTCTACAGGTTCCCCTTTTACTAAAAAATGAGATTCTGACTTAGGTTGCGTGGGACGTCAGCAGGTCACCTTACCCGTCATGGAGACACCTGTTCAGGCCACACAGGCGCTCTGTCTTAGGTTGGTGAACACTCCCCAGGTATTACCCATCTCTGAATACTCATTATCATGCAGGCTCAATTGTGTGTGAGCTGCAGAGTTAACTGCTGCCAATTTGTTTTATTTTTTAAAGACTTTTTTATTTTTAATTATGTATATACTTGAAGTCCAGAAAAGGACATCAGATCCATTAGAGTTGGAAGTATAGGCATTTGTGAGCCTCCAATATGGGTACTGGGAACCAAACTCTGATCCTCTGTAAGAGCAGTACGTACTCTTTTTTTTTTTTTTTTTTTTTTTCCGAGACAGGGTTTCTCTGTGTAGCTTTGTGCCTTTCCTGGAGCTCACTTGGTAGCCCAGGCTGGCCTCGAACTCACAGAGATCCACCTGGCTCTGCCTCCTGAGTGCTGGGATTAAAGGCCACCAACGTCCGGCTGGGCAGTATGTACTCTTAACCACTGAGCCATCTCTCCTGGCCTGATGGCCATGATTTTTAGGCCAGTCTATCTAACATAGTGAGTGCTGGGTCACCCTGGGCTACAAAATGAGATCCTGTCTCAGTTCCCTTACCATAAAAAAAAAAAAGAAAGAAAGAAGGCGGGAAAAGAAAAGCTTGCAATAGCTTTGGACTTCAACAGGTTGTTCTGTAACTGATTTTTCTACCAGCAATGGTGGTAGCAATATCAGCTCTAATTCCTCATTTCATTGCTAACTTCCTTCATACACTAGAAGAAGCTTCAACACACCAGGCGTGGAAGGGCACTCTTGGGATTCTATCAAATTGGAGATGAAGGCAGTAGGATCAGGAATTTAAGGTCACCTTGGACTAACTATACATAGGGAGTTTAAGGCCAGCCTCAAGAAAACCATATGGAGCGGTAGTTTTAAATACGAAGTATTCCCTACACAGGGTGCTGGAAAGGCCAAAGATGCCAAGACAAGCAAAGATGCTAAGCTTGAGCTTAGGGCAGTGCTAGCCCTGGAGCTGCTATTAAGTATCTGAAACTCGGGAAAGAGGAAGCAGGAGCTTGGGCTGCTCTGATGCCAAAACAACTTTGTGCCAGCCTGACTTTCACAACAAAGTTACTCTGAAAAGAGTTCTCCTCTGTCTTTTTCAGTTCATCCAAAGAGACCGTGCTGCCGCTGCCAGTGCCGTTCTATAGTTTCCACACGAGCAACCTGGAAAGAACCCCCGCTTACTTTGCAGAGGGGGCTGTTTCCTGCTCAAAAGCATTGCCTTTAAGTCAGACCTTCTCACATGCCTGCCTTTCTACTGAAACCGTGTGTGTGTGTGTGTGTGTGTGTGTGTGTGTGTGTGTGTGTGTGTG
>CABHPQ010172738.1:0-50474 GCA_902168405.1 Peromyscus aztecus | reverse complement strand
CATAATGCACCTTAACATCTAAAAAAGCAAAAACTTCTCTTGGTTCAGTTTTCACTGATACTTGATTTTTCACATAATTTTTAAAGCTGCATTGTCAAACAAAAATTCTTTCTTTTAGGATCTTAAACTATCACTGTATTATAAGAACCAGATCACAGGAAAATAGTTTTTTAAAAGTTAGAATTTTCTCCCTTTCTTTTTCAATTTGTCTTAACCATATGCTGATACAATTCTGTAGAGTTCCCAGGGACTCTGAATCCTCAAATTCAACTGAAAATATTTTTAAATGCATTTGTACAGCACTGACGTTGCATTACATGTTTTGTCCTCGAGAAATTAGGTAGAGCATTTGCCTAGCATGAGCAAATGATCTTGTCTGATTTTGGAGTGTGAAGTCTATGGGGCAGTTTAAGGCAAGTTCACATCTTTGCATTCACAGTGTTCTTTCCATTTATGTAGTCTTTATTTGAAGGCTTGCCTTCAGGACTTGTGGTTTTTCTACATAAAGTTCCTGCCAGACTCTTGTTGGATTTGTTGATAGGTACCCATTTTTGTTACCTTAAGTGATAACTTCTCAAATAGCATTTTATGACTTTACAGGTATGTAAGTGAAATTTTGTATGTTTCTCTTGTGAAATTCTTAATTCTTATAGGTGCTTCTGAATTTTCTCTGTAAATAATCAGTCATGTATGAATTATGATGGCTTTGCTACTTTCTGGTCTGTACCTTTTATTTCTTAGTCTTTTTGGTTTTGTTGTTGTTGCTTAATGTACAAACTAGGATATCCAGTAGGGTTTGAACTAGTAAATATGGGAGCAGGCATCTTTGACTTGTTGCATATTTTAGATAGAATGTCTTTACATTCCTGTAGAGTATGATTTTTTTTCTAGAGGTATTGTGTGGGCACCTTCAACATATAAAGGAGGCATTCCTCTGTCAAGTATGGTATCTCACATCATCAGTTCCAGCACTCAAGAAACTGAGGCAAGAGAATTATAAATCTGAGGCTAACTTGAGCTCATAGTTAAACCTTGTCCCAAATAAAAGTCTCTTTGTTCCTACTGAACTGAGTTACATCATGAAAGGTTGTCCCTTTCTCAAATGCTATAACTATATAATCTACTATAATAACTATATTAATCTACTATGATGGTCCATTATATTGATCAGTTTTCTAATTTTCACTCAATCTTATATTCCTAGATTAATCCAAACTTGCTTTGATGTGTTGCCTTTTCTGTACACTGCTGAGTTCAGTTTGCTGATGTGTTCTGCATTGAAACATGTGACTGGTACATCGAGTTATCATGTGCTGTTCTTGTTTGCTCTGAAAGCAAGGTAGTTTTTACTTCTAGTTGGAGGACTATTTTGGACCTTTCATTCATTCCTGCTTGGTGTCCCTGGAGGCCTCAGGTTTTTATTTCTCTCTCTCCATGCTGTAAAAACTCACTTGGGGTTTGGCTTCTCCCGAGGTTCAGACAACAAAGAAGTGAGGATTGTGAAACTGGGATGTCTGTTTCTTGGGAAGTCTGTGGACTGGCCATAACCTCCAGTCAAACCCAACACTCCCAAATGTGTCTTTGTTTTGAGAGGGATGCCTGTTTCTTGGGAAGTCTGTGGACTGGCCTTAACCTCCAGTCAAACCCAACACTCCCAAATGTGTCTGTGTTTTGAGATTATTCTTTGAAGGCTACTTTCCTGGGAATAAAAATTTAGGTAAATAAAACTCTGTTACTTTGGTTTGGGGGATGTGAGGTAATCATTCCATTGTTTCCTAACTTCCTTTTTTAAGTCAATATTTAGTGTGCCATTTATTACTGTGTATGTCAATTTGCCTTTTTATTGATCTCTAGATCTTCCTTTCCTCATTAGTGTTCTATACTTTAATTACAACATTGCTATTAGGCATTTCTTTTTGTTTATCCTGATCAGGATATAGTCCTGAATCTGAGTATTTTTTCTCAAATCAATTCTGGAAAATTCTTAGCCATTTTTTCCCATTATTTGACATTTTTGTACTTTTTAAATTTATTTGATCATCTCATTCCCCCTCAATATACTTTCCATTTCTTTTATACATTCACATGCATACACATACATAGGTATGTATGCATTTATAAGTGTATGTATATATGTGTGTGTGTATGTATTTTATATGTAGTTGCTTTTGTATTTTATTCCTTGTGGCTCCAGTTGAGATTTGAGCAGCTCTGGCTCTTTTTCTTCACATTTCTATTGGCTAATGACTCATCAGGTCTTACTGCCTATTTTATTTGTAGCTATAAGTTTATCTGGCTTGAAAATTTATAAAAATTTCAGTGTATGCATTTAAAATACATTCCTCCAACCATGATTTGAGATTGAGTCTATAAGATGTAAAAGTGAACAGTTTAAACTAAATTCTGAGCTTTAGAGTTTTGGGTGGTTGGCAGTTTGTATTATTGGTTGGAAACTGGTTACAGAGATGCTTTTTTTCTCTCCTTTTTCTAGGTCAAGTCCAAGACAGGATGTATCCCCACTATCTACCTGTTTCACTCATCTTTTAACAATGTGACCCCTGGGCTTTAGGAATCTAACATTAAGCAGGACTGTCTCATGGTCCTTTGAATACCAGGAGCTAAACACTAGAGCACATTCCCCTCCTTCCAGCCCCAGCTCCAGGGCTTACTTATCTCGGTGGATTCATAGTTATTGTTTCTGATCACTGAAAAATTCTATTTTTGCCTCATTAGCTGTGCTGCACACTTAGAAGAATTTTGTAAGCTAGTGTTACTTCTTATCTGGAGGGGTTTCTGTGAATACTTACCTTAGTGCTAGAAACTGCGGTGATGCTTGAAGCTTCTTAAAAAAAAAAAAAAAAAAAGCTTTATTTTTACTTACAGTAACTGAACACCATCTATTTATTATGTTTGCTTTGCCATATAATAGAACTCTACAAATCCTACAATCTAAACTCTTCATTTGGCAGATGAACCTTAGATGGATGCCCCATTAAGAGATTCAGCCAGGGATTCATAGCTGAGTTTCAGCTGAGTGTGGATTAGGATTGCTTTACAGCAGTCACTCTGTTTAGTTCACATGATGGGCTATGCTGGTTTACCTCTCTGTCCCCTTCGCCTGCTACTCCTACCAAGCTCTTATGCCCCGTCTATAAGCTAAACTTTCTGTGTCCCGGATTGGGAAAAGTCTCTGATATTTGCTTTCCATGTCACTTTGTACTTCTACCATGACATACACTGTTTTCTTCTGTGCATTTGTTCAGTTTTATTTCTTCCCTGGCCGACTGTGCTGATAATGCAAAAGCCAAGTTCAATTTGTTCCTGAATAGTACCCCACCTCCAGGATAACATCTAAATTAAGATATATAAGTTTACTTTCATGAGATAGGATCTCACTTTGTAGAGCAGGCTAGCCTAGCACTGGCAATCCCCTGCCTTGGCCTCCTGAGTATTATGATTGCAGGTGTGTACCACATGATAATTCAAGTCCATCTTTTATCTTATTAAGATAGTGAATAAAATGAAGTTCCCATGAAGGACTCATTTGGTGAGGCTCTAGGGATACTGGACTTGAAGATGTTATGTAGTGGTAAACCCATGAACCAATTAATCTCTGTTAACTTTTATTCCTCTGGAAAGAGTGTGAGCTTTATAAATACACTGAAATAAAATTTAATCTTCATAATTTTCTGGGGAGGAATAAAATTGAAATTATTGAGAGCGAAAATGATGGGTTTTGCTCTCAATCATGGAAACCAGAGCAGTAATAATATAATGGACATTGGTGGAGATTTTTCTTAGTCAAGAGAGAGAGGACAGTTCCTGGCAGGAGGTCAGCATTTCAGAAAGCTTGTTTGGTGCTCATCAGGAACACTGACTATCAGGCCCATGCACTTGACATTTATTACTGGCTCCAGGGCAAATAGGCCCAAGACACATCAGAAATCTCTTTCTTGGTGGTCTGCTTCTTTACTGGTAGTTCAGAGGCTTTCTGTAGTTCTCTCAGACTCTTCCTAAGAGAGTGTCACAGTTTCTCTCCTGGTGACAGTAGAAGTTAGGAGAACCCCTTTCTGCCAGCATGGTTAGATTGTGTTCAGAAAGGGACATAGTACAACATAGTCCATTAAAAAAAATTTAGCCGGGCCGTGGTGGCACATGCCTTTAATCCCAGCACTCGGGATGCAGAGCCAGGCAGATCTCTGTGAGTTCGAGGCCAAGGCTACACGGAGAAACCCTGTCTCGAAAAAACCAAAAAAAAAAAAAAATTAATACTTTAAAGCCTATGTTTCCATTAAATTTTACTTACAAAGCTATTTCCAGCAATTTGTAGTAGCCAATTTGGGAATTCCCCTATATTTTCCATGAGCATCAGACCATTTACAGATCTGAAAGAGGTAGGTATGTAATTCTGCCCAGACAGGAAAGGATGTAAGGGATGTCCAGTGTGTGTGTTCTGCATAGTTGAATACAGATGAAGTGGACACACTCTGTAATTAGAACTTACTAGGTAAAATGTATATCATCCCGTTGTTCTGCAAGTCACAAGCAATGATCATATGGTTTCACAACTGTGTCATATCTAAGGGCATGCTGGTAGATAGTGTCACCAGGCTGGAGGGTGGGGCCCAGGGGAGTATAGCTGACATGTAGCATTTGCTGATTCTTGTGTTGTCATTACTGCCAGCAAGCCTGATTTCAGTTTGCCAGTGTGACCTCACTGAAGGCAAAGTTGGGTGAAGATGCTGGCAATTGGCTTTTCTAGCTGGTTCCAGCTGATAACATCAGCTCAGGATATCACCACATGTGGGACTAAACATCCTAAGGACTGCTTGGTTCACTGATGCGAAGGACTGGAAAGTCCTCTAGACAGCCCTGATTTGTACTCTCTGCTTGGGAAGCCAAGTTCCATCTAATTGCTTATCAGGAATCTGGCCATTGCTGGGGTCTACTGAGCTGTGTCTGTGTGAGAATCCACTGAGTCTCCCTGCATTATTTTTCTACTCATTACCCATCAGACACATAATCACCCTACTGTTTGAACTACTTAGAGTGAGCAATGGCAGAAAGAGCTGTGGGATGGAGCTCTTGAAACAAAGGGTGGATGAAGCTCCAGGCCTCTTAGAGACAGACCTCAAGAGCTTTCAAAATAGCATAATTATTGGAACAAAGCAAAGCATCTCAACCTGTGGCCCATGACTCTTCAAAGCTTTCATAGGAATCACATATCAGATATCCTGAATGCCAAATATTTACATTATGATTCATAACAGTAGCAAAATTGCAGTTATAAAGTAAGCAATAAAAGTAATTTTATGGTTAGGTTCACCACACCATGAGGACCTGTATTAGAGAGTCACAGCATTAGGAAGATTGAGAACTACTACTGTTTTAGATGGAGTCTGTAATGCAGACAACAGCATGTATAATGCACGCATATGCTTTTAAAATAATAACAAATAAACACTAGTTTAGAACTTAGCTAAATGAGGAGGACATTATCAGTCTTTTTTGCGGAATTCTGTATGTCCCTTGACTGTCCCCCAAATCTTTCCTGGAGTTAATCAATATATTGAAGTTCAGATTTACAGTTCCTTTGGTTTTTAAAATAATTTACCATATAGCAATAGGTTGCCCAGTTTTTTCTATTTTTGAAATTTATTTTAAAAAACATTCTCTATATTATTCTGTAAATATGTCAACTATTATGTTATTAGAATAATTGATGTTTAGGTACATAACCATAGTCTTTTGAACTTAATTGAATTTATTTGTTGTTTTGGGGTTTTGTTTCTTTTTTTGAGACAGTATCTTGGAACACACACTGTCTTTGGTCTGACTGTGGAACTGAGATGACATTGAACACCTGATTCTCATGTCTCCATGCCCACAGTGTTGAGATTGCAGACATGAGCTTCCCTGCCCAGCTTTTATTTTCTGTAGTGATGTTTTAGCATCTATTGTATGGCACACCATAATTTATGCATTTGAATTACTAAGTATGTTTCTACTTTAGAAACTATTGCCATTATACATTCTTATGCATACTCCTACTAAATAGGAGCAAGAATTTGTCCAATGAATATATCTGGGAATGGTCAAAGAACATCCTTAAGTAGTCTGGCCAGTTTACAGTACTGCCTGCAGGATCTGACCTGTTTCATACTGTATTCTTGCCAACACTTAGTATCGCTACATATTGTGTCTAATAATTTGATCACAGATTGCTTACATTTTATGCATTGACAATTGTAGCATATATAGATAGATAAA
This sequence comes from Peromyscus aztecus, assembly GCA_902168405.1. NCBI lineage: Eukaryota > Metazoa > Chordata > Mammalia > Rodentia > Cricetidae > Peromyscus > Peromyscus aztecus. The sequence continues at coordinate 44,204 of CABHPQ010172738.1, read as the reverse complement.
GACTATTTTGTTCGTGTGTGTGTGTGTGTGTGTGTGTGTGTGTGTGTACATGTACATATGTGTCTACATGATGTGTGTGTGTATGTGTGTGTGTGTGTATGTGTGTGTTCAAATGACAGCACATATGTATGATGGAGGGATAGAGATCCACATCAGGAGTCTTCTCTGTTATCTACATTCTTATCTTTTCTGAGACAGGATGTCAGGATCTCTGTGAACCCAGCACTCACTGATTGACTAGCCTTTTTGGACAGTGAGCTCTAGGGATCTGCTTGTCTGTGCCCCTCCCCAGTTGTTAGGATCCCAGACATGTGTTAACACACTCAGCTTTTACATGGGGTCCAGAGATCCAAACTCAGGTCCCGATGCTGATGTAGTGAACACTTTACCCACTGAACCACCTCCCCAGCCCCCATTTTGTTAGTCCTTTCCTTTCTAATTCTTTTGATGTCTCCTGTCAACCCATCTTTATTACTTGTTTCATTGTGTTTTCTAGGACTAGTTTCTAATCTTAAAAGAAATGCTTTGAAGTATTTCACCGTTAGGTGACACATCGAATTAGACTATTTGAAAACCTGAGTGGACATTGAATTTTATTATATGATTTTTCTGAATCTATTGCACTAAGCCTATAAATTGTGTCTTTCATCTTTCAATGTTTTATATTATATGACTGTTTTCTAGTTTTGTTGAAAATTTGTTCATGATCTACTGTTCTTCATAAACAGATACACATGACTCTGTGTGTGTGTGCATATGTGTTTTTCTGCCAGTTGGTTTTATAATGTTCTAATCTTTTTTAGCTATATTTGTAAATTAAAACCAGTGGTTTTATTTTCTTGATCTATGTTCATCTAGTTGTATAATTTGGTTTTATATATAATTCTTTAAAATGAATTGTAAAGTCAGACATGGTTGCACATCCATGTGATCCCACTACTAGGCAGGTTGAGGCAGGTGTAAATCAGCCTGAGTCACATAGAACGTGTCTTTAAAAACTAAACTAAAAGCAAGTTAGGGGGCATTGGATCTTCTCCTCTTCTCTTGAAGATTTTGTATAATATCCACTACTTTTATCCATAGTGTTTAGTGAAATGTGGCATGCAGTGTTCTGGGTCAGGTATTTTCTTTGAAGGAAATCATTTAGCTACATTAATAGCCAGGAGACCAACACCATTTTCTAGTTCTTCCTAATGCACTGATTGTTTAGACTTGTTTGATAATTTATTTCCTCTGTTTTAAATGTATTGACTGAACTTCTTCACAGTCTTACTCCGTTTTCTGTCTGTGGTCACACTGTCCCCCTTTTAACATCATTCATCCTTTCCTTGGTTGGTGCCACTGGACCTTTGTCACCATTTCAAGGTTGTTTGGGCACTAACATTCTATTTTACTTACTCTGTTTTTGTCCTCTACTTTTTTTATTCAATTTTCCCATTATTTTCTAAGTATTTTCATCTTTAGTAATTTTCAGTCTTTCAGTGTTAAAAAATGTACATCCAGTAACTGATGGATGCAGATACAGAGACCCACAGCCAAGCACTTGGCCGAGCTCCCAGAGTTCAGTTGAAGAGAGAGAGGAGGGACTAAAGGGGGTTAAGATCATGATGGGAAAAACCACAGGGACTGCTGACATGAGCTAGAGGGAGCTCACAGACTCTGGACTGACAGCTGGGGAGCCTGCACGGGACATAACTATGCCCTCTAAATGTGGGTGACAGTTGTATGGCTTGATCTGTTTGTGGGGCCTCTGGCAATGTGACCAGGACCTATCCCTGGTACATGAACTGGCTTTTTAGAGCCCATTCCCTATGGTAGGATGCCTTACTCAGTCTTGATGCAGGGGGGAGGGGCTTAGTCCTGCCCCAACTTGGTATGCCAAACAGTGTTGACTACCCAAGGGAGGCCTTACCCCTTTATGAGGAGTGAATGGGGGGTGGGGTGGGAGGGGAACAGAAGAAGAGGAGGGAAGGGTAACAGTGGTTGGTATGTAAAATGAAAAAAAAATTTAAATAAAATAAAACATGCCAGGCGGTGGTGGTGCATGCCTTTAATCCCAGCACTCCATGAGGCAGAGCCAGGTGAATCTCTGTGATTTCAAGGCCAGCCTGGTCTACAGAGCAAGATCCAGGACAGACACCAAAGCTACACAGAGAAACCCTGCCTTGAAAACTCAAAAAATAAAAATAAAAATAAAACAAATACAAAAAATGTGCATTTAATAATTAGGACTTAGCTTTGGAAAAATGGTCAATTTCTACCTTCTTACCTATTTTTAACTTTCAGGTGCCCTTGAAATAGGCTTTTGTATAAGCTAATCCAGATGCATTAAGCCTTTACATTTTCTCAGAAGTACTACTATAGCCTTGTATCCACAAATACTGATATTCTATGTTTTCATCTTTCTAATGTCAAATGTGACTCTTGAGTGTTATTTTAAAATGTTCTGTTTCATTTTTAGTGGGTTAATTTAACAGTGCAGTTCTGATCAGATGGCATGGCTTGTTTTACAGATGGTTTACTATCTCATGAAATTTGGTTTGTGTTCTCTTACACCTTGGATTTTATAAAGGGACTAGGTGCATTTGAGAAGGTTACCACCTTACTTTCTCATAGTGACTGAAATTTCTCACATACCAATTATTGATAAAATATGGTTTGAAATTTCCTACTGTGGTGGTGCATTTTTAGTTCCTTCTCAGTAGTTGTATCACCATTTGCTTCCTATACAGTTAAAATTATAATAGTACCTCTTTATTTCTGGCCTTTTGGTGAGTGTGTGTGTGTGTGTGTGTGTGTGTGTGTGTGTGTGTGTGTGTGTGTGTGTGTGTTCATACATGCATCTATTGAGGCCAGAGGTCAATGTTGACTATATTCTTGTTTCTCTTGACCTTAATTTTATGTTATTTATTCTTATTGTGTTTGCAAAACAGGTGGGGTGGGTTGTAAATGTTATAGCTCACCTGCAGAGATCAGAGGACAACTTTTAGGAGTTGGTACCAGGGGTTGAACTCAGGTCATCAGGCTCAGGCTTGTGTAGCCCACTGGGCCATCTCATTGACGTCCACCTTGTTTTTGAGACAAGTCTCTCACTGATCTGGAGCTCACCAGTTTCCTAGCCTGGCTGGCCACTGAGTGCCCAGGATCCTCCTATCTCTGTTCTAAGTGTTGGTATGCCAAATAGGCACTGCCATGTCCAGGTTTTCACATGGATGCTGGGGAGCTGAATTTGATCTATGTGCTTATGCCACAAGCACTTTACCCCGATCTAGTGGTTTGGTCACTGTTTGGAGCTTTTGTCATTATTTTGTGTCTTTCACAAAATATTTTTTGCCCTCAAGTGTACTTTGGTATTTATAGAGCCATACAGCTTTTTGCTTGCTTTTGTCTTGTATTTTTTCTATCTTTTTACTTGCACATTTCTACTACCCCTATGTTTGAAAGGTAAAAAATCTAAATTAAGCTGAATTAAGAAGAATTTTATTCTGAATCCACTGACACCCATGCCTTTGTCTAGGGTAGATGCCTTTGAAAGCAAAGCCTGTGACTTAGCACAGTAAATTTGCATGTGGATGAATGAAGCATAAAATGAAAATTGTAACAATATTCTCGTACCTTAAGTTGAACTTCTTGGAATCAGAGGCTGAGGAGGATACAGTCTCTCTCTGTGGGGCCCCAGAGTACATTGAATTTCTGATCTTTGTGCCTTCACCTCTTGAGTTCGAGAATTACAGACATATGCAACCGTGCCTGGTTTCTGCAGTGCTGGGGAATAACCAGGATTTTGTGCCTGCCAGGCAAGCACTCTATAGCTCCAACCTTGACAGTTATTTTTGTGCAAGTGATTTTTTTTTTGAGTGACTACTCTTCAATGTAACCACTAAACATGAATGGAAATCAGAAAGGTTAGGTCAGAGAACTGGGGAAGATGGATGGTGGGTTAGATGAAGTCTAGGAGCACTGGAGTATGAAGCACCCCAGAGACATCCCACTTGGAGGTCAGGGGCCTACAGATCACCCCAAAGTAGAGGGTAGAACTTGCCAGTCATTTTATAGATGGCTCCAGGAAGCTGAGAGGAATTCTCACAAGAGCAAGGCAGCATGAGCTGTGAGCAGCTCCTGAGGGGTGTGCGTACCAGCCTTGTCAAGATCTAAACAGGGCACAATGGCATGACAGAAAGATGGGAAAGAGGTGAGAAGACACAGGAGGGACTGTGTCTCACATCACCTGTGAAATGGAGGGACATGATGGGGTTGTTAAAAAGAGACCTTCTTACCCCTTCCCCCATCCCACATACCACTCTATACTCTTCTGGGCCAGTCAGCTTGCCTTGGGGTGAATATCAAAATATCTGCACAATGAGTTGGCTAGTGTTGAGATGGAAGCTGGAAGCAGGAGTGGAGTCTGGATCGCTCCCCTGCCAGTCCCATTATCCCATGGCTGAGGACATGGACTAAGTGGAAAAACTTCTTTAGATCCTGCAACAACTCAAGGAGAACTTAATAGATTTGTCAAGGACAGCAATTTCATCTCTGAAGAAAGGTGGCACTAGTCAGGGAGAATGTGAGCTTTAATGATCTTCTACCTTTGGAAGCATTACTGTCCAGAACAGCAAGCCAGCTTCCTGACAGAAAGCCTCCTCCCTAGGATTGGCGTATGCTTGCTTGGAAAATGAGTTTTGAGCCTTTGGAGAATCTAAGCAGTCTGTGGTATTTACAATACTGCATTACTGTCCAGTAGCTAAGTGTGGTCTAATTCTGACAGATGGCTCTCCAGGGAAATGTTCCTTCAGATTGGATTATGCCTGCATGCTGAAATGCTCTAATTAAGGGGAGTCTAAATAAACATGGTGGGGGAGTGAGGGGGTGAGCTGTTTCTTAGGAAGCTGCTTTGGAAAGCATCCATGTTTGCAGTCTTTATCTCCCCAGCCCCACTCTCCTGCTACATGGGAAATCTAGGCCATTGCTTTGCTAAAGACGGGAAGCACTGGGTCAGTGGCCAGTCAGGCTTCGTTTCTTGCAGAGCCCATCCTCTCCAGCACATTCCCATCTGGTTTCCTCCTTGGTTAACTGTCACAGGATGAAACATCCAGAATACATGTTAGTATTAAGATGAGCTTGAATGACTTTTTAAAAATTGCAACTGACCTACAAATTCAGCTATGTCACACATCACTAACATTTCTCTTGGAAGCCTAGTACATGGTTTTATTTTTTAATTATTTAAGACTGAAAGATATATTTTTTCAGCATTTCTTCTTGCCTCCCTCCTACCTTGCCTCTTTTTCTCCTTTTCTCTTTCCTTTCCCTCCTATGGCCTCCCTTCATTTTTTCCCCCTGTGCTAGGAGTAAAACCCAGGGCCTTGCACATGTCAAGCTGCACCACAAACCTTCTATTGTGGTTCTTTAAAGTAAGTGTGTGTGTCTGCATATGTGTGTGTCTGTGTGTGTGTGTGTCTGTGTGTGTGTGTCTGTGTCTGTGTAGTGTGCATATAGTGTGTGTGTAGTATAGCACGCAGGTGGAGGACAGAGAAAAGCTTGTTGGAGTTTATCCTCTCCTTCCACTGTGTAGGTTCTAGGGATTGAACTCAGGTCTTCAGGCTTGGCAGCAAGCACTTTTACCTGCTGAGCCATACCACCAACCCTTTATTATCTTTTGCAGTATTTGCCAAGTTCAAACCTAAATCATTACAGGGGAAAGTACAACCTGGTATCAGATACCTGTGGATGGATTTTTGCATAGGTGACTTGCAAAAACAAAGTCTACTTTGGAAGTCAAGGGGTGACTGTTGGGTCAGAAAGTAAACTCTGGTTCTATCTCTTGCCCTTCATTGTTTCTGTAGATGGGAGGCAGTGTTCTAGGCATTGAGGACGCAATGGCCCCTACTGTCTTGAAGCTTAGATGGGATAGGTTGTAAGTAAATTGCACAGGTTACTTACATGTTTGGTTGGCACTGTGAAGGAGATGCCAGTGAATGCTCCAGGGTTCTCAGAAGAAATCACATTAAAGACTAAAGGATGGGTTAGGAGTTTGTCTAGATAAGGGCAAAGTCCCCAACAAAGAAACTGGTCATGTAAAAGCCCTGCAACAGGAATAGTGTTGTCAAGTCCAGGAGATGATCATGCAGGGTGATTAAAAAGAGAGAAGCAGAGGGGAAGAGAGACCAGAACTCAAACAGGAACAGTAAGGGGGTCTTGTAGGCAAGAGTAAGTGTTTGGGTCTTGATGAGTCATTTTTGAAGGATTTTCGAGCTACATAGTAATGTGAATAGATACTCTTCTTAAAACATTGCTCTCTAACTACAGTGCAGAATTGACTCCTGGTCTGAGAGGGAAAGGTCAGCCTATTGTCAAAGGCTAGAGGGAGAGGGTAATTCTCACCAGTGTGGTGGTCATAGACATGGAGAAAAGTGGCAGATTCTAAATGTGTTTCAAAGCAGTTTTATTGCGGGACAATTGGCATACAATAAAGTGCATATGTTTGAAGTATGCAATTTGACAATTCTTGACATGTGTATACATTTGTGAATCCATCCTCTATAATCAAAATAATGAATATATTTGTTACCCCAAAACTCGATTGTGCCCCTCTGTAACCTTCCTGCCTCTGCAGCCTAACACCCGTCTCCAAGCCCTTAGGCAACAGGATCTGTTTTCTGTCACTCTGGATTAGTATGTTTTTTCTGGGATTCTATATAAGTTAGAATCATACAGTGTGTGCTTTAGCATCTTCAGTCAGAATAATGATTGTGAGTTTTATCCATCCTGATATGTGCGTCTGTAGTCCCGCTCTTCTCCTGCCTAGTACAGTTCCATTACAGAGATGTCCCTGCTGCTGGCTGCTGGAGGGCCTCGCCTATGAGCGAGCACTGGTTTATTTTCAGTTTGAGGTGTGAAAAAGTTGCTATGAGTATCATGTTTTACATGGACACCTTCCTTCACTTCTCTCACATACTCACCTAGGAATAGGATGAATGGGTTGTGTCATTATGTCTTTTTAGAAACTGCCAAACTGTTTACCACAGTGGCCATGCTGGTTTTGGCTCACTCACAGTATCATTATATGAAGATCCTAGTTCTGTGTCCCCACCAGTTATTGGTGAACGGGGCCTTAAATTTTAAGACATTCTAAGAGGTATGAAAGAGAAGCACATTGTGGCTTTGCCTCTCCCTGGTGACACAAGCTGTTGACCATGTTTTCATGTGCATAACCACTGTCTCTTCATCTCCCATAAGTGTCAGTTCAACTGCTTTGACTGTTAGATATGATTGAGTTCTGAGGGTTCTTTCTATGTTCTGATGCCAGTCTTTATCAACTATCTAATGGGCAAGCATTCTCTCCAAATCTGTGGCTTATATTTTTATTCTCTCAGCATTATGTTTTGGCAGGGGGTGGTCCTTAATTTTGTTAAGTCTATTTTATTAATCTTATCTTTCTTTGGAGTGTGATGTTTTAGTAGTGTGTCAAAGAAATCGTCCAATAATCCAAATCCATACAGTGTGGCGTTATTGTTTTCTTGAAGCTGTTTATTCTTATCTCCTACATTTATGAATTTGATTCATTTGAGCTCATTTTGACACATGAATATAGTATGAGGTATGAAATAATTTTTGTATGTGGTGTCCAACTGTTCTAGCAACATTTCTCAAAAAGACTATACTTTATTCAAATGATTTCCTTTTATGTTTTTGAAGAAAATCACTTGATCATATATTTTGTCCTGGACTCTTTATTCTTTCCATTGTTCTATTTATCTAACTTTATTCCACAATATTTAAATTGTAGATGTGTTAAGTCCTGAAGTCAGGCAGTCTGCATGCTCTAACTTTGCCCTACTTTTCCAGAATGGTTTTGGTTTTCCTACATCCTTTGCATTTCCGTATGTATTTTATAATCAGCTTATATGTACATAATCTTTTTGGAGTTTTGGTTAAGAGTGTATAAAATATAAAATCAACTGGAAAAATTGAAATTTTAAAAATACTGAGCCTTCCCAGTTGCATCAAGTTCATCTTGTTCAGTTCTCCTCACCTACATACATCCCTTTGGTAGTTCACTTTTCTTCTTTCTGGTGCTCTGACCTTCTAACTCTGGCTGGATTTGTCTCTGTAGATAGATGCTCAAGACAATTTCTTCATCTGGATGGGCCCTCTGGGCTGGATTCCCTTATGCCTGTGCTGTGTCTTCGAAACTGGGGGTGTGAACTCCACTGACATTTTTCATCTCCCATCTCTCATAGACCAAGTCTTCAATGTCTGATGCTGTGTTTTGGAAACCATTGTATCATTAAGGCCCCATCCCAAAGGACTGATCTCATGTCAGACTTGAAAAAAGTCAAAGATGTGTGATTTTCTGGATTCCAACATGAGAAACCTAAAAAAAAGATGTTGTATATAGTGAGTATCAGTTCTTAGGCAAAGCATAGGTAGGTGCTCACCACCTGCCGTTAAGCCTGACAATCTGAGTTCAATCTCCAGAGTGCATATGTTAGAAGGAAAGAACCAAATACTTAAAGATGCCCGCTGGCCTCCACATGTGTGCACCCACAATTCACACATTACACATAAATATTATGTTTTCAAAAAGACCTTTTATACATATGAAAGACACATGAGTATATGATCTTGAGCTTATAAGCAGAGCTTAAGGTAGAAATATAATATATCACCATCCACTATTTATGCTATTTGAATACTAGGCATTGGTGAAATGACTTGATATTAGAATGTAGTGTGTTAAATTAAACAAGTGTGGGATAAATTCCTGAAGAATACTAACGTGCAGAATTTAAGTGGGGGAGACTTTAAAGTAACCAGAAATGGGACAGGGCAAGAGATGAAATGGTCAGCTATATTATGGAAGTCACTAGAATGATGTCTCCAGGAAGCACAAGAGGGCAGATGGGTTAAAAGCTGATCTCATGTCATCTAAGAAAGGCTCAAAAAGAACCCTCTGGATCCCGTGACAGGAAAGTGTTCAGTCACTTTAGTAAGATCCCTGAGGACAAGGCCTAGGTTAAGAGGAGGAGAGGAATAGACATCAGAGATTTTTTTTTTTCCCAAGATGGTAAGGACTAGATGTCTAAATACTAAGAGGTAAGAACAGATCTGGAAGATGGAGGAGGAGTGGATGTGAAACTGCAGATAAAGGCCCATGGCTAGGAGCCCATTGGTCCAGGGTGGAGCTGGGGGTTCACTTTATAAGATGCTCTCTCTGCCTGTGCCCTAAGCAGAGAGGAGAGGACAGCTGTATTTATGCATGTAATCGAGAATGGTAGTGAAGCACAGGTGGAATGTCTGTCTTTGCTCTGAAGCATGACAGGGCTGTGAGCTGAGTGAGTCTTTGATGCCCTCGAATTCAAGGACCCCACCTTCAGGGAACTTGTGGTCCTTCTGGATGCTTGTTTCTCTGGATTTCTTTTATTTAACTACTAAATGCTTTTCTTTCTTTATTTCTGTGCTTACGTGATGCACCCCCCACCTCCCGTGTGTGTGTGTGTGTGTGTGTGTGTGTGTGTGTGTGTGTGTGTGTGTCTGTCTGTCTGTCTGTCTGTCTGTCTCTGTCACAGGGTATCCTTCTCTAACCTTGATTGGCCTGGAACATCCTATGTAGAGCACACTGGCCTCAAACCTACTTTAATCCTTCTCTGTCTGCCTCCAAAGTCCAAGGATTATGGGCATGCATGTGCAGCTTCAAAATATGACATGTTAAACTCAATGTTACTTAAATTTGGTCTTTTAAAACTTTGGAATGTATTTTGCTTTTCAAAAATAATGTGTTAGCATTTTCCTTTATTAACTAATCTGCTTGATTAAAAAAATTAAGATAGAAGAGTACATCATTCTGAATGTCTTCTGTCCATGGTACTTCATTTGCAAGAGCTATGTGAGTAGTTCTCAAACTTCCTGATGCTGCAACCCTTTAGTATAGTTCCTCATGTTGTGGGGACCCCCAACCACAGAATGACTTTTGTTTCTACTTCATAACTGTAATTTTCTACTGTTATGAATCATAATGTGAATATCTGATATGCAGGATATCTGATATGTGACACGTAAGAAATGATGGCCATTCCACCCTGAAGGGGTTATGACCCACAGGTTTAGAGTTGCTTTGCTGTGTTGTTATACACTGAAAGAAGCAGAACAGTTGTGTGTCTTTGAGGGTGCTCTACCGGTGGATGGGAACCCTGTCCCTGAACAGCTGGACAGAACCTTGCTTCCCCTCCCAGCCAGGTATTCCCAAGCTACCAAGTCTTGCACACAGCCATCAAAGAAGTTTCAATTCTTTTTGGAGGCTGATCTTCCTGTTTGGAAAAGTAGCTGACACTGATCAGTTGACCTGTACTATATTCAAATAGCCTTCATCGATCCTTTCCAGTGAGAGCAGGGCAGCGATCTAAGGCTGAGGAAGCTCATTTGCAGTGTTAGTGATACTGGTGGCGGCATCTCTGCAGTAAGACACACCGCAGGTCCTGAGAAGTGGAGGACAGGGTAGGCGAGGCTCACACTGGCTTGGAAGGAAAGGCACTTACCTTCCCTGTTGACACATGGAGAGAAGCTTGTCACGAGGATGGAAAGCAGAACAGAGAGAAGTTCGTTGCCTTGTCATATTGAAATGGGCATGAGAAACTCAGTGGAGGCAGAGCTTTGGGAAGCAGGCCAAGAGCAAGCATAACATTTGTTCTTTAAAAGCACAAGCCCGCCGGGCGGTGGTGGCGCACGCCTTTAATCCCAGCACTTGGGAGGCAGAGGCAGGCGGATCTTTGTGAGTTCGAGGCCAACCTGGTCTACAGAGCAAGATCCAGGAAAGGCGCAAAGCTACACAGGGAAACCCTGTCTCGTTGCTGGGATTAAAGGCGTGCGCCACCACCGCCCGGCAGGGTAGAAACAAAACAGTGGGCGGTGGGGGGGATGTAGAAACAAAAGGAAGAAGATGGTGGGGGGGGGGGCTGGCAGTTGTTAGCTCAGTTGACAAAGTGCTTCCTATGCAAGCATAAGGACCTGGGTTCTGTCCTTAGCACCCATATAAAAAAATAGGCATGGTGGCTGCATATGTGATCTCAGCTCTGATGAGGGAGAGACAGGCAGATACTGGAGTCTCTGGCCAGCCATGCCAGCCTAATCAGTGAGCTCCAGGCCCCAGTCTCTCTCTCTCTCTCTCTCTCTCTCTCTCTCTCTCTCACACACACACACACACACACACACACACACACACTGGAGAAGGGGACTGCAGGCTGCCAGGACGGTGGCTCTGGAGGATTGGAGCAGGGGTGATTCCATGAAAAAGCAAATTGGTTCTAACTGCATTTATTTTCCTTTGACTCTGGGGCACTGAGGCAGGAGATTTATAATTTCCTAACAGGGATCTCACACTAATACCCAGACTTTATATTGATTGATAATTTCAGAATTAAAAGGCACTCCATCTTCACTGAAGGAGAGCTCCCTCCAGTCACTGAGCATTTAATAATTATTGTATGCCCACATTCTCATAGAAAAAAAAAAAAAAAACAGGGGACCTCCTCCTTCAGAGATGTGCTTAGCTCCATGGAACCACCTGAGAATCTTCTATTGGCCCAAGCACCAACTCAGCTACCCTCCCCAGTCACTATTAATCTGTTCCCAAAAAGAAATGTCACCAGATGGCCATGCAAATGTCACCTGGCCATCAACATGGCTTTACTCAAACAGGGCAGTGCTAGAAAATCTATCTATATCATAGTTCATTTCCTACATTGCAGATTAGTTTGACATTCTTCTGAGACTTCTTAACAACTGGGTCAGGGAGGAAGATCCATAATCCTGCTGCTATTGAAGAATAATTTTTTAGGTTGAGTAGAGGAAGATCCCACTGACCCACAATTCCTGAAGAATCCCTCTCATTAGCATTTCCTGCCAGGTTTCACTGCCCTCTCCTTCATGAGCTGCTCACTCCCTGTGTATTCTTAATGCCTTGAGCTATTTTTGGAATTTAATCCCTTCCAGGTATCAGGGCCATCAGACCTCCTGTTTGGTTTAAACACACACACACACACACACACACACACACACACACACACACACACAAAGAGAGACAGAGACAGAAAGAGAGAGACAGACAGACAGAGACAGAGATAGAGACATAGAGAAGAAAATTCTCTGTCTTTCCAGAGTAGGGCTGGATGTTGCTTAGGAATTGAACTAGTTCATTTCAGCAATGAGTCTCTCCTTCCCTGTCTCTTGGATTTCATGTCTGTCAAGTTGTAGGCTTTGTGGCTCTGGTATAGTTAGTCTCCATTCTAACATGTTTTTTAAAATATATTTATTAATCCATAGATTTTATATAACATATTTTTATCATATCCAGTCCCCTTCCCTACCTCCCCCCAGATCTACCCTGCCCACCCACCCCCACCCAACTTTGAGTTTTCTTCCTCTGCCCAATCAAATCCAGTTTCTGTTGCATTACTACTCTTGTGCATGGGGCCTGCTCTGGATTATGGTCTACCTACCAGGGTCACAGTGTTAACGTATACTTACTCTCTTTCTCCCAGGAGCTTTCAAATGCTGATGGCTACTCAGCTAGTGGTGAGGTTTACTGCCTGCTTTCCCCTCTCCATGCTGGAGTTTTGTCTGGCTTGAGCTTGTACAAGTCTTGTACATTCTGTCACAGTCTTTCTGAGTGCATGTGTGCACCTGCCCTGCTGTGACCGAAGACACTATTCCCTTGATATCATCCACCATCTCTGCCTTATAAAGTCTTTCCTCCCCCTATCTAGAATTGTTTTTTAGAAGTAACTGAGGTCTGTTTGACCCTGGAGAAAGAAAAGGAGGCTGATCTCTATCAACTAAAGATATTACAGGGCCACAGCTGGACAGCAGTACTGCTGGGCTCTCAGGCAGAAGGGCCAACACAGATGTGGCTCTGAGCTGCCTACACCTTATAGGGAGTGGTTTCCAGGGCTGTCAGAAATTCACAGCTGAGTTTGGAATAGGAAATTTCAAGTTCAAAACCTCTGCTGGATTGCCAGGGGAGGAGGATGGGAAGGTTGTTTAATGACTCCAGAGTGTCTGTTTGGATGATGAGGTTAATGGAGAGGGAGAGTGCTGGTGGCCGCAAGTTCTGAATGTGCTAATAGCTGTTGAAATGCACACTTAGAAATGGTTAAAGTGGTGAGTGGTGTCATGTCTACTCTACCACAATGAAAAACACAAAACAAAACTTCCCTCAATTCCCAGAACCCAGCCCCATTATTCTATCATCATCTGACTTTGCAGAGTCCACCTGCTTCATCCTCTGCCCCCTGATTCTCCCATCTCACCACCCATATGCAAAGGTATTTCCTGAATACACTTGCTGAAAACAAAAATGAACAGAAATCAGGATTAAAAGTTTCTCCAGGTTGAGACTCCATTGTTTCCAATTAAACTACTAGATGGGCAGGATTCTCAAGTCTGCAGGAAGGAGAAGCAAGAGGCATCCATACATCTTTATCTGAGACCTCAGTTTCTCAGTTAATTTATACATTCGTGAAATGGTATTAGATCCTTTTTACAGGAAAGGAAACTGAAGTAGACAGGAAGGGACCCATGACTTCAGTAAACTTGTACTAGTATTAAAAGGTGAGCAAGTCTATTTAATGTCTGTGTTCCAAACTTCTCATTTTCTGTTCCACCACTCTGCATACTTTGTGTCTTGGTATGGTGGTTTACTTCATGTTGCTCTTTTGAGACACAGTTTCTGTAGCCCAGGTTGGCCTCAAACTCACTACACAGTGGCAGATGACCTCAAGCTTCCTATCTTCCTGCTTTCATCTCCCAAGAGCTTGGATTACAAGCATGAGCTACCATGCCCTGCTTTTCACAATCCCTTATCATTCTGGGTTGAGAACTGTGACTGGATTCTAGCATTCTTGTGAGAGCCACTCAGCAGTTCCCATTACTCTCTACCCAGTGAGTCACTCATACCAATAGGACCCACCCCCAGTGTCTCATGCCCACAGTCTGTTTTTTGCTACTGTAGATGGTACATCAGAATGAGAATAAGGAACAGACTGCCCAGACAGATTTCCAGAGACCTAATCAATAACTGTAACATTGAGGTGGAAAGAACTATTAATCAGGATTCTTTCTGGGAAAACATTGCCTATGGTTGGAAACAATACTTTAATAAGCCAGTTAGGAAGAATGGTAACACTTCTACTTAGCTCAGGTTGCAGAGAGCTCACCAGCCAACATGATTTTGACATGTTGAGTCACCTGAGTGGCAGAGGAGAAAATAACACTTCTTCCTGAAACCCCTTCTCTACCAGGCAGAGGAATTGACCTCTGTTCTAATAAGTACTGAAACGGTATGTAAATAATACGTTTGAAAGAGGGTCAAAGTCATCTCTGGCCTGAGTTGTATGTGTGCACTAGTCTATCCCATAGACCATAAATCTCCATCCCCTCTTCCCTGTGTCTCCTGTGTCTCAACCCACACTGCCTCATGGGCACTTCATGGACCTAAACAGTGCAGTCTGTGGCCAGGTCAACTTTACCTCTTTCTTCCTTCTCCTTCCCTCCTTCCCTGCCCTCTCTCTTCCCCACCTGTTTGTCCTTCCTGCTCTTTCTATCTCCTCTCCCCCTTCTCTTCTCTCCTTCCTCTTTCCCCTCCCATTCCTCCATCTCCCTCTTATGTCCCAGGTTGGGTGCTAACTTTCTGTATAGCTGAAAATGACCTTGAATTTCTGCCTCTCGTGCCTCCAGCTCCTGTGTGCTAGGGTGGATTATCAGTGTGTACTAGACTCGAGCCCAAGGTTTACCACATGCTAGGCAAGTACTGTATCCCCAGCCCATTGCCTACCTAATGACTGAGCAACATGAAGTTTGGTTCGAAAGAAACAAAAGCTAATAGTTTCCAAGATCTTTGTAAGAAACCTACTATCAGTGTGTCCTTTGGGGCAGTGGTTATGTTACTGAGAGTCGGTCTTCTGTGCTAATTGACCAGAGATGTGGCTAGCCAGGGTCAAGCTCCCACAGTACAGTCTGCAGCCTGGTCAACTTTACCTCTTCTCTCCTTCCCTGCCCTTCTTTCTCTTTTCCCCACCTGTCCATCCTTCCTTCTCCTTCCATCTCCTCTCCCCTTTCTTTCTCTCCTTCCTCTTTCCCCTCCCCTCTACTCTTCCTCCTCTCCTCCTGCCTCCCCTCCTCCATCTCCCTCTTGTATCCTAGGCTGGATGCTAACTTTCTGTTAACTGAGAATGACCTTGAGTTTCTGCCTCTCGTGCCTCCAGCTCCTGTGTGCTAGGGCAGATTATCAGTGTGTACTAGACTCGAACCCAAGGCTTATCACATGCTAGACAAGTACTATATTCCCAATCCTTTGCCTACTTAGTGACTGAGCAACATGAAATTTGGTGGTAAAGAAACCAAAAGCTCAATAGTTTCTAAGATCTTTGTAAGAAAACTACTATCAGTGTGTCCTTTGGGGCAGTGGTTGTGTTACTGAGAGTCTGCCTTCTGTGCTAATTGACCAGAGATATGGCTAGCCAGGGTCAAGCTCCCACAGTCAGTGCAAAATGGCCTTGAGGCTCTGGGCAGCCTGCCTAATGGCATCTACCTAGGGCCCAATGCAGTGCTGAGCCTGGCCTACTTCTGAGAGCAGCTTCTAAGTGACACTGCCCATGTGGGAGCTGTGTGTCCGACTGGAATTCCAGACTGTCCATTCCACTCAGAGCCTTACCCTGTCATTATTGATTTTATGAGGCAAGCATTTCCTTTTGTAAACATCAGCCATCATCTTCAATAAGATGATGTAATGGGATTAATGATGCACTTTCAAGAATCTGCATCGATTGTGAAGATGGAAATGGAAACTTGAGATGGAGCTGAGCTGTGTTTTGTCAACGTTTTGCTACTCTAGTAAGCAGAATATAATAGTGGGCTCAAATAGTAGGCTCACCCAAAATACAGACTAGTGTTTGATACTCAGGACTGGGAGGATTCTGTCTGCAAATATCACATGGAGTGTCACTGTCAGGCTTAAGAGGACGGAGAGTGGAAGGAAAAAAATAACTAATAAGTGACCAACAATTAGAGCAGGATTTCTTGGACTGCCAGCCCCCAAATCTTGACACATAGACTTATTATTAATTATGAATGCTCAGCCTTAGCTTAACCTTGTTTCTAGCTAGTTTTCTTTTTAAAACTTAAATTAACCCATTTCTATTAATCTATGCGCTGCCCCAAGGCTTGTTTACCTCATCTATGTACTATCCATCCTGCTTTCCTGCTTCCTTCCTTTCTAGCTGACTGGTTCCCCCTTTTTCTCACCCCACCAGCCCTGCCTGTTCATCCTCTGCCTAGCTATTGGCCATTGGCCGTTCATCATTTTATTAAACCAATCAGATGTGTTAGGCAGGCAAGGTGAAATAGCAATACATCTTTATGTAATTAAACAAATACAGCATAAACAAAAGCAACACATCTTTACATAGTTAAATATTCTGTTTCACAATGAACAACTCCATTTCAGAACTTGTGAATGGGTGATCTGGCAGAGATTGGTTTGAGATTGTGTTTTCTGGGAAATAAACCTTTCTGTAAAAGTGGGGAGAAGCAGGTGGGGGTGGGGAGAGCTGATACAGTGAAAGATGTACATCTGCCTTCAACCTATGGGGGACCCAGATACTAAGCATGTGTGCTGTTTGACCAAATTCAAACTAGTTTAACAGACCATTGACCATCCTCCGGGGGTTGAAAAATAGATGTTTTTGTGAGGTGATAGGATATCTTATGCATAATAGAACCCTCTCTGCCTCAGGCAGACTTCTGACATAACATGATTTCAAAGAAAGTAGGTTTATTTTTTTTTCTTCCAGGAGCAGTGTAAACAGAGGAGCTTCTGTACAACCATTTTCTATGCAAATTAGAGACAGAGGAGAGAGCAGCCTCTCCCCAGAAAGGTAGCTGGGCTACATAGCACTGAATGTCTATGCTGTATTGATAGAGGGTCTCTGTAAGTTAGGCAGAAAGTGGAGCTTCAACTCTCAATACTGCCTTCAACAGCACACTTTGTGAGGTACTCATTCCCCTGTTATCCCTGGGCATCAGAGATTTGTAGTTTAAAGCTTGAGAACATATGGTGCCTCTATCAATCCAAATAACAAACAAAAATGAAGGACTAAGGTCCATATTGGTGTCATTTCAGAATACTCAGTGAATCAACTGACCTGTGGTGACAACCCCAAATTTTTTCCTAGTTCTCAGGGGTTAATATAAAATAAAATGTTATAACTATAAAAGTAATATATTGTGAAATTGTTAGAAAAAATAAGCCATAACCTAGAAAACACAAGTAACAATGCAAACAGGCAGAAATTATTCGAAATTATGAAATGCAGAAATAGCTTTGAGCTAGGAAGATGCGGCAGTTGTCATGGAGAAGGCAGTTTGGTGCTGGTCTTCAGGAGACTTGGTTTGAGTGGGAGAATGACATACATTAGAATGCACGAATAAAATATTAAATGTTCCATGTATATTTTTATCAACTTTATTAATTTCTTTTGTATATGCCTATATAAATGCAAATTGATATACGCATGCACTTTTATAACTCAATACACATTTTTGAAAGTGTGAGTTACAGGCAGTTATAAGCTACTGATTATGGGTGCTGGGAACCAAGCTCCAATCTTCTGGAAAAGCAGTAAGCACTCTTAATCATTGAGCCATCTCTCCATCCCTTGCTTTACTTTTTTGAGACAAGGTCTCATGTAACCCAGGCTGGCTTTGAACTCTCTGTGTAGCTAGGCTTACTTTTGACCTTCTGTTTCCACCTCCTAAGTGTTGGGATTGTCAGCATGTATAATCAGACCAGGCAAGATTTAATTCATCATGTGAAAATAACCAGGCTTTTCCTTTTCATTGCTATGCAAATTTGCTTTTTCTTGATTTGTATGTGAATCAAATTTATTGTTTTAAAATAAATTTTGTCATAATTTAGTCTCAGTTAATGTTTTTTTCATATACTTATTTTAGATGCCTATATACCCAAAGTGTAAAGAAATTTCTTGGGTATAAAAGTGTCACAAGTGGAAAAGTTGAGAAGACATGATCAAAGTGACTTCCTGGTCTTATTGGTAGTCTGTTCCCTATACTGCAGCCACAGTGATTCCCAGAAAAACCATGCTACCTTCTTCCTTGAGATACTTTGTTCACTCCTTGTCACTCTTAGATAAGACCAACAGCTCCCCATAGACCATGTTGAGCTGGCTGCCAGCACACAGTCAGCAAAGTCCTTTGGCTACAGTTGGTCTGATGTGCAAACCCTGACAGGATCAACCTCTGTCCTCCTCAACAGTCCTGTTGCCTACTCTCCCTCACCCCACAAACATGCAGAATTAGGGGGACATGTTCTGAGGACTCTTATACCAGCATGTTTCCTGTTGGAACCCAAGTCTGGGTTTAGGCATCAACCTGATAGCTGACCCCTTCCTCAGCTCTTCAGTAAGTTAAGTGGCTTATGGTTCTGCTTCCCACTTCTCTCAGCAGATGGACGTTCTCCTCTGTTGTTTCTTCACCAAGATGCTTTGATGCTTTCTGTCAAGAAGATGCTGACAGACCAGGCCACTGTTGTGCTTTCCATTGTATTCTTGGAGGTGGAGATGCCATACAAAATACACCCATCGTCCTACTTGACACTGTCACCTCAACACCCACCCATGGAGATACTGTTGCCAGGTGGTGCCTCCATAAATGCTCTGGTGGCATTTCTTTCTGAGCATTGCTTTTTTTGTGAAGTTATTAATATCTGAATTTACCTGTGGAGTTGATGTAGAAAAACAAGAGTCAGATTTGGACTAGTACCTATAGTAGACCAGGGATTTCAATAGAAAGTGCTATCTTTCGTATGGTCCACAAGGAACATGAGTACATTGCATCTGTTTTCTTCCTGTGTCTCTTCTCACACACTTGTACACTTCACCCTTCCTGAAAATTGCTATGAGACTCTTGACTCTGAGCTCCCAAGTTGATAAGAGTTCCATATGTAGAATATGGTTGTGGCACACATGACCTCCAAATGTGCTAAAATACCGATTGCTCCTCACCATTTGGAGACACAGTGAGCTCCCTTCACTCCAGCCCTACTTCTTCCCTCCAGTATGTGCTATAATTGTGGCTTTCTGTGTTTTTCTCAAAGCAAAAATAGGGGAAACATGCATATGCATTCCACTTTTTCTCCTTTCTCTTCCCTTGACCTTTTGGACTTCAACTCAAGATCCCACCTTCCTCCTGAATTCTTTCCTGCCTTCCTCATCCAGAAGGAATATAGACACCCATCTGATAAAGGTCAGCCTGCCGGTCTTCCTCCATAGGTTTCTCTTGCCATTATTATCTGATGCAGTGATTATACAGTTAAACAGAGACTTAGCTATTGCTCAGTGATAAACTTAACCATAAAGCTCAGAGCTCATCTTGTCCAGTGCTGTATAGACAGGGAAAAGTATCCTTGTCTAGGTTAAGTTGAGCTTACCCGGTGTTACCTGGAGATGAAATTAGAGTTCCTGAATTCGTGTAACTAGTTTACAAACATGCTATTGGTGTTTTTCCTATGGGTCTTCTCTCCCATCCATACCAAGAGCCCCTTTGAGGTCCCATTTCTCCTGAATGACTTGTGTCTTACCCTGACCCAGGGTCCTGCACAGAGTAGGAGCTCATGAACTCTTTCTCATTTCCAGCCCCTGACTTTCACTTGGGAATGGCCTAAGTCATCTAAAGATGGTAATTTCTTTTCTGCTTATCAGCTATCACATGGCTAGGCTGAGAACCACCAGTGAGTTTGCGCCTACCTGGAGATTAATATTAGCTACATTGTTAAAGTCAGCAAGTAGATTAATATTAGCTACATTGTTAAAGTCAGCAAGTGTTTCCTCACAGATGGAGGAAACACTCCCAAGAGGCTGTCTGGATTCTCATTACAACCTATTGTATTCTTCAGAAACCCTGGAAGATTCTAAGCAGCTTCTAATTACTATCATAATCATTGAATCGCTATTTAGAAATGCATTTTAAATTTGCAAGTCTGGTTTTGTTTAACTTTTTATTTTTTTTATAGATGTAAAACACACCTCAAGTAAGCATCCTTGTAAACAGTGAAGGTGAAGCAACTGTATGTCACTGCTATTGTAAGGCTGTATTCCGGTCCTCCTCCTTCTACTTCCCAAGTACAGGCTTGCACCACCACACCTGGCCTTAGATCAGGTTTAATAACTATTCTATGGTTCCTTAATTTAAAAAATAATAATAGTAATACCTAAGGCTGCAGAGATGAGTCAGTTGATAAAACCACTTGTTACTGTTGTAGAGGACCGAGTTTAGTTCCCAACACCCATGTGGCAGCTCACAACTGTCCGTAACTTCAGTACCAGGGAATGCACAGACATACCTGTAGGCAAAGCACTTATACACATACATAAATATAAAAAGTAAAAAGAATGCTTTCCTCCTATCATCAAATTCACAGGTGTGTGTGTGTGTGTGTGTGTGTGTGTGTGTGTGTGTGTGTGTGTGTTTCCTGGATCAAGCTTGATAATTGTATTGTTCAAATAATCTATATTCTCATATATGTTGTCTGCTTAGCTTATCCTTTACTGAAAGAGATATAGTAATTTCTATCACCATGGAATTGTTGATTTCTCTCTCTAGTACACATCTGTAGGATCAGGGTCACTTCCTCCTGTCAATATGTCTGCTGAAAATGAGATCACTTGCATGCTCTGGTAAGCCAGCAAGTGGATGATTGAAAGAAATTTTCATTTATCACAAGAAATAAGAAGTCTAGTAATAGACAGCTTAGGGCTGGTCATACCGTGTAAGGAGATATTCAAGGCCAAACATCCTTCTCACTACCCACTCCTCCATCTTACAATCTTATTTTTAAAGTCAGCCACTAAGCGGCTTGGATTCTTCTAGTAGCAATGTTGAATTACATATAAGATGATGCTAGAAGGTGGAAGGAAAAGCAGCCATATGCCAACTATTTCTTTAATTCAGGAAAACAGTGGAAATCCCCAAACTTGTCACCTACACACTGCTGACCAGAAATGCTCACTGCTTATTCCTTGAAGAAAGTGGACTTAGAAAACTGAATGAACTGGGCCTGTTGAACTGATGTTCTTCTGGATGGGAAGAAAAGAGATTAATATTAACTAGACGGTCAGCAGTGTATACCGTATTTTCCTGATCTTTAATAATGCTTTTTACCTCAAAGCCATGTTGTCCAATATAACATAAGCTTTTAGTTTGTATTGATGACATATTTTACATTACTTTCAACATTAATATGTTGTTATAGTTTAGAACTTGTAGCATATAATAACATAGTCTAGATTTAACCCTATTCAGTTTTTATCCTTCAAGTGACAGTAGAATCTGTTTATATATATTGGTAAACGTATATGACTTTATGTCCACCATGTTATCCTTTTTGCCTTCTAGTTAGCACGCTGAGGGTTTTTTAATTATTATTTTGAAGGGAGGGTATTTTTTGCCTGTTATCTTTTCCTTGTTGTTTGTTGAACTGATCATTTTATTGGCTGGCTAGCTGTGATTATTAATGTAAACTGTCAGCTTAAACAAAAGTTAAAATCTGAGAAATGGGCCTCTTGAGTATGTCTGTGAGGGATTATATTGACAACTTCAACTAGGGTGGGAAGACCCAGCCACTGTGGGTGATATCATTTCCTAAGCAGGAGATCTTGGACTGGAGAGGGTGAGCTGAGCATTAGCATTTGTGCATGTCCTGCTGTCCAGCTGTGCATGGATATGATGTGACCAGCTCCCTCTGAAAATCCCCCACTATGATGGGGTATAAACTGGAACTGTGAGCCAAAGTAAACCCTTTGCCCCTCAAGTTGTTTCAGTCATGGGATTTCATCACAACAGGAAAAGAAATTTAGATACCACTATACCCTCTTACACCAATTTCTTATTAAGGATTTGGCTTGTACCTTTCCATCAAACATCCCTTCAATTACTTATCTCTATTCATATAATTAACATGAATTTCCTCTGTTACTACCTTGTTCCAAACTATCATTGTGCTGAGTTTGTTTTTGCATAGCTACCTTATTAGCCTTCTGGGGTCCTCTCTGCTTTCTGAATGACTTTTCTGGATGAGATAGAGCTATTAGGAAGACTTGGTCCAATCAAATTAAGCATTCTTGTTACCCATAAAGGGAAAAGAGTGATAGTAAATTTTGTCACATTAGCATCCAGGAGAATGGTGACTCCATTGACAGAATCCAGACTACTAGAAGTAAGACACTTAAAAAATCAAAAATTGTAAATTCACCCTTGTACACAGTGAAGGTCAAGCATCTGTGGGTCACTGCAGTAGTGAAGCTAGATAGACCATTAGACACATGGGTCTGAAACTTAAAGATAGGGCTAGTCCAGACACATTGGAAGGACCTTGCTAGATGATCTGGAATGAAAGGGAAGCCTATGCCTGCCACCAAACTGGAAACATCTTACATTGGAAGAGCATGGAACAAAGTTTCTTTAAAGGAATGGGGAAATGTGGAGAAAGAATGCAAGAGAAGCAAGTATGGGATCCAGAAGTGAGTATATTCACAAGGAAGAAGTCACCTCCTCCCACAAATGCCTCTGGGAAATCCAGATGAGGATGGAGGGGGTCCGTTCAGCAAAATGGCAAATATGTCTAGATAGAGCCCAGGTACATGAGCCAGATAGAAGTAGCTGGGGAGCAGGTGGGAGATAAGAAATTGAATGAAGTTCCTTTGCTCAAATAATCCTTTAGGAAAATTTGACCAGATATGAGGACAGTGACAAGCTGGGGGGAAAAACCATCTTTTTAGTGAAGAGGTTTATTTTTAAGATACAGAAAATACGTTAAAATACTAATACAGAGGCTCCACTGGAGATGGAAATACTGAAGACTGAGGAGGGCAGAAATAATCCATTGAGTTTCCAGGAGAGCTTAGTGGGATGGGGTATTCATCCTACTAGATAAGTTGAAGGATACATCTTCTCAAGCTGGCAGGAAGATGACAATGCCAGCCTCTTCGTAAAGATGCTGGCAGAATTATGTGTTTCTGTTTAATTACATCTACTTTCTCTGTGAAGTATGAAGCAAAGCCATTTTCTCATAGATAAAAATAAACACAGATCTGGGAAGGAATAGGAGGCCTGTTCAATTGGGAGATAATAGCTAAGTTTTGTTGAGTATCTAATGTCAAAAACACGTGACTTTTCATATGCCACAAAAATGTTGTTTTTATCACTTTATATACACAGAAACAGGTGTTAAATAATTTACCTAAAATCACAAAGTTGAGATGTGCACCACAAGTAACAGAACTGAATTTGAAGACCAATCTACTTGATTTTAAAATTAATACTGATTTGATAAAGTTAACAATGTGACAGAGACAGAAGCAGTTTACAAGCTTTTCACTGGATTGTTGAAAATTCTTCACTGTCCCTTCATGAGCCTTTCTTTAGTTCATACACACATACATGAGGAATGTGTGCGTGCGTGCGTGCGTGCGTGCGTGTGTGTGTGTGTGTGTGTGTGTGTGTGTGTGTGTATGTGTGTGTGTGGTGAGACAGGATCTCATGTAGCCCAGGCTGGTCACAAACTGGCTTTAGAGCTGAGATTTCATGTGGATATTTAAGGTCTCTTTATGACCCAGTTGAAAAGTCCAACCTGCCTGAGGAGAGTTCATTGTCTCCAGTAGTTGCATATACCTCTGATAAGCGCCAGGCATCATTACCAGGACTAAAATAGAATTTGGGGTCAGATCCCTTCATGGCTGGGGAACTCTGCAGCTGTGACAGATGGATGAGAGAGCAAGGGCTAGAGGGAGAGAAGAAAGGAAGATGAATCTGTCCTGAAGTGAACAGTCTGCCCAGGCAGGGAAGACTTGACCCCAGGAGAGGCTTTATGGATCGCTTGCCAGGGGTTCTTTGCTTTGTTGGTGTGTCTGGGTGAACGTGTGCCTGGGGCACCTCAGGTCTAAACACCCTTCTTCCTAGACTCACCCTGCCCTCATCCCGACATACTCCTCCCTCTTACTCTGAAGCCCTCCAACAACCACAAGGCGTATGAAGAGCTGTGATAATGCTGTCCTAAGCATTTTTGCTTTCAGCACTGAAGGAAATCAAAGGAGATTCCTTAAAAATCCTCATAATGGGTGGGAAATGGGTGCAGATGACTCTGTGGGAAAATAAACACTCCAGTCTTCTAGAGTCTTTTATTCTCTTCCCACTTACAGAGAACAGTTGATTGTATCTTCTACACAAAAAATGAAAAACTCTTTTTCTGTCTGTTAATGTGTCATAGTCTGACCACGTGTGTGCTTTGCTTAACTGCTTTGTGCTTATGTGCACCTCTGATCAAACTGAACAGGGATTCTACTGTGGCAGGACATGGTTGAACTCACTCACCCTTGCTCACCACACACTGTGGGACCTGATGCCCAGGGTGACTTTCTTTACATAAATGAACAAGCAGACTGAACTATCCAACTAGCATCTTCTTACCAACAACCCCCATCACATTCTGTTTTCTAGCATTTCCAGGGAGCTGTGTACCGCTTTTAGGTTTTTCTTTTTCTAGTTGCTCTGGTTGTTACTTTGGTTACCAAAATTACTTAAGAGTCTGAAAATATGTAAGCAGAGTTTAAAGTCACCAGATGTCACACACACAATTGCCCACCCTTCTTACCTGGCTCCAGCCCATAGTCTTTACAGTCAAAGGTACAGCACATTGGTAGCCCTGTGTCTCTAACTTGCAGTGCTGGCACTAATCATCAACTCCTACTCAGTGGTGTATCCTGTGGTCATGTAATCTCCCTTGAAGGAAGCCCTGCTGGCTTTGGTGTGTTACCAATCCTTCAAGAAACACGTGACTCTTCCAGAGGCCATCTCACAAAATTGATTGCTCTGTCTGTTCATGAGAACATGCTATTACCTCCTCTTGTTTCCTCTGTGTCTAGCAGGTTCTCTGAAACCTGATGTCCCTGAGTCTTGGCGCTTCATCTATAAATGCATCCTTCCCTGACCAGGCTCCTCTCCTACCCCACTAGATTTTCAGGTGCTGTCCTCTTCTTACCTACAAAGTGATATTATATACATAATCGTTACTCTGAGAGTCTACTAATACCTTGGTATATTTATTTCAGAATTTCTTCAGTGCTTAACTTTAAGCAAACCCATTTTTTTTAACAAACCCAAGATTACTCTGTATATATAGCCCTTTTATAATATGACATTTTGCTCTTTGTACAAACTTTTCCCATATCAATTAACAAACATGCACATCTCAATTAAGGTTATAAATTTTCTGGCTATTGCTGTTCCATTGCATATACAGATGTACCATAATCTACTTTAATCAGTCTCATATTGATTGATATTTAACTATCAATTTTTGGCTTTATACTAATGTCTCAGTTCTCATATATGCATTTTTATATTACTCAATTATTTCCTCAGGATTATTTCTGATATAGACATTATAGGAGTTTCTATATGCCTTGTCAATTTGTTCTCTAGTCTAAATTTACTATTTTATGTTTTCATAAATCATGTTTAAACACCAGTTTCATTATTCTCTCATAAACATTATTATTAAATTAGCTTTACTGCTAGGCGGTGGTGGTGCATGCCTTTAATCCCAGCATTTGGGAGGCAGAGCCAGGTGAATCTCTGTGAGTTCGAGGCCAGCCTGGCCTACAGAGTGAGATCCAGGACAGGCACCAAAACTTCACAGAGAAACCCTGTCTCAGAAAAAAAAAATTAGCTTTCCTGTGGGTATGAATGTTTGTATTATAAATGTATATGTGGTGTTTGTATGACTTGTGGAAATTGCCCCTGGCCTATAGACGTTTCCGTCTCTGCTCCATACCAAGCCATAAAGAAGATAAATGCCTGCCAGTCATCACTTCTCTCTGGAGACACCATTATTCATAGTACTCTTCAGTCCTTTTTTCTAGTTGTTGTAGTTACTATTATTAATTACTATATTTAATTTAGGGTGGCCCTTCCAGAATATTTTTTAAATATCATAATGGGTTAATATGGGATGATGATGTTTGCTAACTTAAAAGGCAAAATATGGTATAATTTTTTATTTTTGTTGGTAGGATGATTTTGATGTGACTTGTGTTTTTTAAAATATTGATGAAGTTAAACATCGTCTTCTAAATGTGATGACCATTTTGTTGTGACTAGCTCTTTAACTTTTATTCATTCTCATGTCATGTATTACTCTTTTTTTTTAGTCATTTATAGATCTCTTTGAAGTTAAAATTGTCAGCATGTATTTGCCTTAAGTGTTATTATTTCTGAATTCACATGTCTAATGTTCTCCTCTGGGAAGTGCCGCCTTGGATGTCATACTTGAGAAGTCCCTCCCACTCACACTTTCGTTCCTGGGATCATAAAAACTGCCCATTTCAACCACAGCAATGCTAAGAGTTAACATCTACTAAGCGATCATTAGCCATTTGCTAAGCCCTGCTCTCGAAGTCTATGCATTGTCATCTGCATTTCTCACAAAACGCTGTGAGGGTCAAGTGATTACATGTAATGAGTGACTGATCTTGGAATCAAACCTGGATAGTCTGACTCTAGGGGCCGCAATCTAAAACCACAGTCTCTACTTTATAAAGAAAATCCACTAGAAGTTAATTGGTATATTATAAACTAATGATCTTAGCTGAACTACCAGCAAGTAACTAGTTATCTCATTCCTGTCTAATAAACCAACATTTGCTGAGCAATCACTATTATCATATAACAGATTCAGATATTTTTAACTTTTGGCACAGTCACAAAGTAGAAGCCTGAAAATTGAAATAAAGTTAAGATAAATATGGAAATAATTAGAATATAAAAGCTGTTCATTGTTATCCTCAGACAGACGTTCTCTGACTCTAAACCTGTTGGTCATGGGACTTACTGGAATGAAAGACAATGTTTGAGAGCATAGTGTTTAGAATTGTACTACTGGGCTGGAGAGATGGCTCGTCGGATAAAGCACTGCTGTACAATCATGAGGCCTGGAGTTTGTAGCTCCAGAACCCACTTGAAAGATGGGCAAGTGTGGAAGATGGCTTTAATTCCAGCACCTGAGAAACAGAAACAGGAGACCCAGGGCAGGCTGGAATCAGTTAGATCTAGGTTCAGTGAAAGACTCTGCCTTGGTAAATAAAGTAGGCCATGATCTCAGAAGATAACTGACTTTTCAACTTCAGGCCTTCAGATGTACGTGTGCACATATGTATGCCTATATAAAAGCAAACACATCATACATGCACACACCACACACAGGTACACATGTAAATAGAAGCATATTATGCTATTAGTATGTGGTGGGGTTTCAATAGGATTTAGTTCTTGGATAGTAAACAAACCTGAGTATGTTTTATACATGTTATTCTATATGTTATTATGAGACAATCATATACCAAAGTAATTGGTATCTGTATACTTTGGTCACTTTTTGCATTTTAAGTTTTTTTTTCTATTAAACTTTATATTTTTAATAGTAGTAATAGCAAATGTATTTTATAATAATTCATTTTACCATCTAACTAGACAAATTCCCAATCTTTGTAATAATATTTTTATTAATTCTTTGAGAACTTCATGCTTGTATGCAGTGTATTTTGTTCATATGCACTCCTTAATTCTCTCCTTAACTTCCCCCCAACTCCTCCAAGATCAACCTTCTCCCTCTCTCAACTCTTTGTCCTTTTTTTTTTTTTAATTAAAACCCACCAAGTCCAATTTGTGCTGCCTATGTATACATTGCATGGTTAACCCATTAGGGGCCACACTGTCAAAGAAAACTGACATCCCCTTTCCTAGAAGCAATCCTACCAATACCCCTTCACCTGGGGATAGAAACTCATGAGTCCCTCTCCCGTCCATGTTAGAATGGTGACCAGCTTGGTCTTGTACAGGTCGCGTGCAGACAACCATTCCTGCTGTGAGGTAATGAATGCAACAGTCCTCTCATGACCAGAAAACAGTTTTACTGTGCTCTCCCCTAACTTCTGCCTCTGTCTTTTTGTGCAATCATCCTTGATGGCCTCTGAGCCTTGGGGGCACTAGATTTACTGTTCATGACTGAGCACTTCATAAAGACTTAGTCTCTATGTGAGTGTCTATGTTAGCCATCATGCACTGTACAGAAAAAACTTCTCTGGTGATATCTGGGAGCTATATTAACCTATGAGTATAGATTATGTCCTTTTAGCACAATAGTAGTATGTTCACCATGGTGCTTATGAGCTCCCCAACTGTGTGTTCCTGTTCACAATCCCAAGTATGTGTTTCCTCCTGTTGAGTGAGTCTTAAATTTAATCATAAAGCTGTTGGTTACCCCATAAAATTTGTGCCACTATTATAACCATGGGAATTTTTTACCATGACCATCATTATTGTAGCTCATAAGGTTCACAAATGGGTAAGACTTGATGACTTATCCTCCAGGACCCTGAATACCTCCTTCGGGTATTATGAAAGCCAGCCAACAGGGAGGAAGCTTCATGTTCAACACCGATTTGATTTCTTCATGTCCTGTATCTGAAGTGTTGGGTGTTTTCAGCAATAGAGTCTTTTCTTATTTTTCTATTGCTCTTCCTCCTCCTCCTTTTCTGGGGAAATGAGTGTTTTTGAGACACAATCTCACTATGTAGATTAGGCTGATCTGGAACTCACCGTAGGTAGGTTGAACTTAGATTGATGGTCTCCTACTTAGCCTCCTGAGTGCTAGGATTAGTTACATACCTCCCACACCTAGCTTATAAACTTTCTTTATCTAAATTTGTTATATAGTTTTTAAAGGAAATTTTTCCTTCGTAATTTTTCTTTTTGCTGGCATTGAGAAGTGGAAATTTCACATTTTTAAAATAGTTTGCCTTCCTGTTGAACATAGAACCTTCCATTAAATTGAAGTATAAATTATATTTAATAAAATGCATAGATCGTCAGTGTTCAGTTCAAGTTGAAGAATTTGACATTCATGGTCATCATGTAAGACCAGGTCCAGAACATTTCTGTCTCTGCCAAGAGTTCCCTGGTCCCTTGCTCCCTTCAGTTCCTCCAAGAACAGCTACATTCTCACTTTTGTCCCTTGATTAACTGCTCTTGACTTCACGCTTGTGTGTGTGTGTGTGTGTGTGTGTGTGTGTGTGTGTGTGTGTGTGTGTACAGGGAGGGTTCCTTTGCTTATTGTGGTGTTTTTGATACTCAGCTGTGCTGTGGAGTGTGGCAGTAGCTTTGTTGTTGTTTTTTTTCTTTACATCTGAGCAGTGTTACATTCTATATCAGAATGTATTCCTTCCTCTGCTCTTGGACAATTGGATTGTTGATTTTTGGTTGTTTACTGCTTAGAAAATGTGAATACGTGGATAGTCTTGTATAAGTCTTTGAGTTTATATTTGTATTTGTTTTGACTAAACACTTAGAAGTAGAGTTTCACAATGTTGAGATAGATTTTTTTTATAAAAAAATAAAAAACCAGAGGGCTGGAGAAATGGCTCGGTGTTAAAGAGTACTTGTTACTCTTGCAGAAGACCAGAGTTCAGTTCCCAGTACCCACATCAGGCATCTCGGGGTAGCCTATAATTCCAGCCCCAGGAAATCCAATGCCCTCTTCTTGTCTCTATGGGAACAAACATACACATGCACATTTCTTCTCTCTCTCTCTCTCTCTCTCTCTCTCTCTCTCTCTCTCTCTCTCTCTCTCTCTCTCTCTCTCACACACACACACACACACACACACACACACACACACATTTGTTAAGGCATGGTGGCACATAACTGTAATACTGACTGAGGCAGGATTGGTACTTTAAAGTGACCTGGGTTATTTGTAGTGCACTTTGGAACAACCAAGGCTCTTTGCACGACTCTGTTTCAAACACAATCAAACAGAAAGGGAAATGAAGGCGGTTTTTCAAAGTGCGGCTTTACATTCATGCCAGCTGTGCATGTGTGCTCCAGCTGCTTCACATCCTTGCCAATGTTTGCTGTTGCCATTGTTGTTTTGGCCATTCTAGTGGTGCATTTTATTGTGATTTTTCTTTATAACCAATGAATCAGAGAACATTCCTATATATGTTCATTTGTTAAATTTACAGTTTAGTTTTTGCTGTTGAATTTTAATTGGATTGTTTTTATCTTCTGATTTGGAGGAGCTCTTTATTTTTGCCCACTTGTAATTAGCCACCTGTCTAATTAGCTTCAATAGTTTTTTACTTGGTTATCTTGGAGTGTCAACTAATTTCTCATTGATTCTTTGAATAATTATATAGCAGGTGCATTTTAAAATCATGTTTTCTTTTACATTTTTTTTTGCATTTTACAGTATTTCATTGAACATCCCAAACTATTTTCAAAAGAGAGAGTAGGAATTCTGGTCCCGTTCAATGATGATAGCCTCAAGTTTTGTATGGTTTTTATTAGGGCTGGATTTCAAATTATATATAATGTATTTTCCTCTGTTTGAATTTGTGTGTTTGTTTGTGTTCATATGCATGCAAGTATGTGTGAAGGCCACAAGGTAACATCAGAAACATTGAGTAGCTTCTTTTATTCCTTTCTGCCTTCATGTGACCCATCGTGTGTGTGTGTGTGTGTGTGTGTGTGTGTGTGTGTGTGTGTGTTTGTGTGTGTGTCTGTGTGTCTGTGTGTGTGTCTGTGTGTCTGTGTCTGTATCTGTGTCTGTGTGTATGTCTGGGTGTGTGTCTCTGTGTGTGTAGGAGTGCTCACCTATATGTGAATGTGTGGAGGTCAGAGGTCAATACCTGCTATCTTCCTCTATGTTCTCCATATCACCACCACCAGCACCACCACTACCATCATCATCATTATTTTGGTAGTAGTGGGGATTGAACCTTGAGCCTCACACATGTAAGGCAATCACTCTGCCACTGAGCTACATTCCCAGCCCTTCTACCTTGTTTTTGAGACAGGGGCTCTCACCGAATCTAAAGTATGACAGTTCAGATGGAGGGTCTATAAGCCCACAGTGTCCACCTGGCTGCCTCCCTGCAGGGTGGGGATTACAGGTATACCCTACCATGCCAAGATTTTACATGGATGCTGGGGTTCCAAACTCAGGTCCTCGTGATTGCACAGCAAACACATATTCACTCAGCTTATCCATCTCACTAGCCATGTGATCTTTTGTGTTGAGATGTTTAATGGGTTTTTTTTTTCCTCCAGCTAGTAATGTGATTCATTACATTCATTGTTTACTAATTTTGAGTCACCATATGCCTGGAAATAAACCTACTTGGTCCAAGTATGTTAATACTGATAGATTTTATTTGTTAATATATGACACTTTTCAGCCATATTTACGTAAGGGTCAGCCTATCACTTTATCAGCTTTCTTGGTATTGCTTTGGTGACACTGTTTGCTTTGTGAATCCCTGTCCCATCCTGGTTTCGGGGTTAGAGCAGACTCAGTGGAAGAGTGAAGCACAGCTATTGGGCCTTCTTCTTTGTCACAGTTTTCACTAAATTGACGACCCGTCTCACTCTATCTTTTCCAGTCCTGGCTGTTTTGCCCTGGAGTAATTTTTCTCCACCTCGAATCTCATGCTTTCTTATTGTTGTTGCCACCCTGTGCTGAGCTCCAGTCCCCCAGGGCAACATCCTTACCTGCTTTGGCTCTGATTCTGCAAGTTTAGTCTTTGTCAGAACCCAGTTTGGCCACCTGGGAATCTCAGAATCGATTCTCTTTGGGGATAAGTTCCCATCAGCTAAGCTGGGGGGCATTTCATGGCAGCATCGAGGGCTGCAGTCCTCACAGTCCTCACCTTGAGCCGTGTCATCAGTTGGACAACATACAGTATGCTATTTTTTGACCTACAAAAAAGGCAGCTTCACAGAATTCAGGCTGTTTCCTCTGAGATGTCTGGAGGCTCCTGGGGCCTGGGAAAGCCTTCATTTCCTGATTGCTGAAGGTCTGAAGGAGAGGCCTGCAGTGGGTAAGGTTGGGCACAAAAAAAAAAAAATAAAGGAAAGGCTTCCTAGTGAATATTTCAGGCTCTTTTTGCAGGGTGATTACTTTTTTTCTGTCTCACACTTTTGTTTTTGTTTTATTTGTTTAACTTATTTCGTGTGTGTGTGTGTGTGTGTGTGTGTGTGTGTATGCAGACACCTGAAGAGGCTAGAAGAGGGCATCAGACCCCCTGGAGTTGGAGTTAAAAGTGGTTGTGAGCTTCCCAACATGAGTGTTGAGAACCAAATTTGGGTCCTCTGGAAGAGCAGGGATTGCTCTGGACCCCTAAGCCATCACTCCAGCCCCCTAGTATTTTGTTATATTCTTGTTGTTTCAAGATAGAATCATACCCTGAAAGCTGGAGAAATTGCTCAGTGGTTAAGAGCGTTTATTGTTCTTGCAGAGGACCTGAATTCAATTTTCAGCACCCAAGTCAGGTAGCTCACAACTACCTTTGACTCCAGCTCCTGGGATCTGATGCATCTGGCCTCTGCAGGTACCAACACTAATATGCACATAACCCATTACATAGACCTACACACATATGTAATTTAAAATAATAAACCTTATACTTTAAACTGGCTTGGAATTTAATATGTAGCTTAGGCTAGCCTTAAACACAGTCCTCCAAGTGCTAGAATTATGTACCTCTTCCACCACATCTGGCTTCTCTTACACTTTTCTATATTGTCCTAAACTCAGAAGGTCTCTTACTTTGCTATCCCTGAGTTCCAGGGGAGAGTCTTTTCTTAGTCCCCACTCTTTACAACTCTTTCTGAGTGAGAGTAGCCTCCCTCTGATATGCCGCAATATCAAATGCAGCAATACTTTCTAATGACTAGAGACCTTATAAAATCAAGACAGTCTTAAGAATTTAGCTAAAAAACAGCACTTGAATGTCATAAACATGCTCTTAATTTTCTCTGCTAGCCCCTTATTCTGCTATCTATATAGAAGCAGAGGTGATTATTCTCAATTCTTGGTTGAATCTTATCACTAATTTGACCATAGTCCTCTTGTGGTTCCTTCTTTCATCAGAGTAAAACCAGAATCCTGGGCTAGGGATGTAGCTCAGTTGGTAGAGTGCTTGCCTAGCATGCAGAAGGCCCTGGTTTAATCCCCAACACAGCATAAACTGGATATTGTGGTGCTCACTCATAACCCCAGCAAGAGAATCTAAGTCCAAGGTGATCCTCAGTAATGAGTTCAAGGACAGGGTTGGATATGTGACACCCTGCCTTAGAAGAACAGCCCAAAGCCAGAGTCCTTCATGACCTCCAGGATGTGGACCTATCCTTCCCCACATTTCTCACTTCTCTGCCACCATCCTGCACACTTTCTCCACTCCAGCTACACCAGCTTCCTGCCATTGCTCAGACCTGCTCCTGCCCAGGACCACTTTCTCTATCTAGCTGCTTCCCTTGTCAGGCTTCATCCTTCAACTTTGACTTCTTTCAGGTCTCCTCTCATACAGCGCCTTCTCTGAGGGCTCCCTGGCCACCCTGTTTAAACTTGCATTTCCTCTCACCAGCTCTGATCATCCTCTCCTTATTAGTCACCCCTTTCAGTCTGATAGTATTACTTAGTTCTCTGGGTGCTACAATGGCAGTTTGAATGGCTATTCCATTACAGCCAGAATTCTTATCCTTTCTCTTCTTTGCATTCCCAGCACCTATTGTAATGCCTAGAACATAGTACATATCCAGCAAGTAATTGCTAAATAAATGAGTAAGTACATTTAAATGAAGGGATGTGTAGCTCCATGCTAGAGCACTAGCCTAGTGTGCGCAAGCTCTGTGTTCAGTACACATACACACACATACACACAAACATACACACATACACACACACACACACACACACACACACACACACACTCACTCACTCACTCAACAGTAGCATGATGAAGTCCCATGTGTATCAGAGTACTGGATGGAGAAAGCACTGGTCCTCCTACCCCACCCATGTGTGTCATCCTGGAAAAGTTGAACTAAGACAATTGTTTTGAAATTCTACTAGTATCATTTGACACATTCTAAAAAGCATCTTTTAATGAAGACATGGAGCTCATGGGGATGGATGCGAAATATGCTGTAGACCCATTCTTGACACCAATCAACTTTGTGACTGTGGGCCAGCCCACTGTGGGCTGATGTTTTACAATGATAGTCATCTTTCCTGAAAAGCTCTGTCTGCTGCCAGGGGAATTCTTTCAGCATTATCCTTGTCTCCCTTATCCACATTGTAGATCAGACTGTAGAGTATCTTTGAAGAACAATTGAGCTGGAGGAGAGAGTCCCTGCCCTGAGCTGCATCTGATCAGTCTGTCTGTCCCTCCTGAAGAGACTGCTGCCCTCATCCACCAGTGTGCTCATTTTCTATGGGCCCACTCTGTGCCAGGCCCTGCTCCAGGAGGAGTACTGTGAGAAGACAATGAGTTAGCACGTGTATTAATCAGCTGTGGCACCAATTGCTTGACATATGTTATTGCAAAGAGTGGGTTCAGGCACAGTCTGTGATTGCCCCATTTGAAGTGTCCCTAAGATGGTCCCTTATTATACCTTCCTGAAACTGTCCTTTATTGTACCAAATCTCGTCTCCCCTCAACAGTGTTAGAAATTTGGACACAGAGGAGAGTAGTCTGATGTTTGCGCTTGGACGAAATGTAGATCCTCTTTAGCTAAAGCACCATTTGCCCCAGTTCTCAAATTGGATTTAGTTGAGATAGTGCCTTTCTCTCTTTTTCCCCACTAGTTGAAAAAGCAAAAACAGTTCTTTATGATAACGGGTGGGACAGAAAGTCATTCTTGAGGGTGGGGATATTGTGTGGCAAAAAGAAGAATCTAGGTCCTTTTCTTCTTTCTTTTTTTTTCCCTCCTGGTCCAACTTTTCCCAGTTCCCCCAAATCTTCACTATTCAAGAAAGAATGTGACCACCTTCCCTGTGACTACCTTCCCTGTAAGCTTCAAAGAGAATGGTGGCTGTGACAGGCCCCCTACATGGGGGAACTATGGGATCTGCAGTCAGGCTGCCTGCTTGGAAGTGTGGCTCCCATACCAAGTAGCCCAGTGACCTTGAGAAAAATAATTTACCTCTCCTACTTAACTTCCTTGGATAAATGTGGCAAAAGGAATACACTGCTCTTGCCTTCTGCATCTTAGACTCACAACTATCCTTTTTTTTTTTATTCTGTAATATATTACATCCCAACTGCAGGATCCCCACCACCACTGCTCCTAGTTCCTCCCACCTCTGCTCTCCCCCAGATCCACTCCTCCTCTGCTTTCTTTAAAAAAAGAAGAGCAGGCCTCTCAGGGATAGCTTAGTTGAGTCTATGACCCTTGTTCTCCTGTTGTCCTGGATCCCTCTGGCTCCTACAATCCTTTCTCTTCTTCTTTTGTGCAAGTGCCCTGGCTCTGGACCAGTCATTGTTTGGCTATATTACCATAACCCCAGCATATCTTGCAGACTTGACAGATTGTAGGTCAAAGGTTTTTATGACTGATTTGACGTCCCAGTCCCACTGCTGGGAGTCGTGCTTGGTTATAGAAGATGGCCAGTTCAGGCTCTGTATTCCCCATTCCTAGATCTCACTAGGGTCACTGTTGTATTTTAGAAATGGCCGGAAGGAGTCACGCCATACAACAGGGCCCACGTGGGACGTTTATTGAGGGGAGGGGAGAGAATGTGCACAGGGGTTGTTCTTAGTGGCTACAGCTGAGGGTATATCCTGTCAGGACCCTAAGGGCAGGCCAGATGCCCAAATGCTAACATTCCTCCCTTTTGATTATTATAAAAAGGTTAAGAGTTAGAAAGGGTAGCAGGTGAGGCGGGGATGAGGGCACCGTGTTCTCGAGACTGCTTCCTGATAACTTGGGGGATGTCGATCACCTTTGGGAGATCTGAGAAAGCTAGGGTGCTGGCCATGTCCTGAGGTAGCTGGCTGTTTCTCTTCGCTATCCAGGCTCTGTGGAACCGTCAGGCACCACTTGGACCTGGCAAGATGTTGTTCGAGGTGGATCCAAGTCAACTCCCTGGAGCTCACCAGAAATCATGATGAGGTCACCAGCCAAGATGGAGGAGAGCCATGTGGTTGCTATTAATAATTATGTGCACTTACACACAGAGTTAAACAGGAGTTGAGTAAATAGAAAGGGAGAACCGGTGTGTGCTGAGCAAGACGAAGCTGGCTTCTCCATGTCTGATGCACACATTGCAGCAAATAGACAGAACATATAGAGAGGGAGAGCAGACAGACACAAGCAGATCTTGGAGCAAAGAAAAAGAAAAAAGGTGGAGAGTTCTTTCTCAGTTCCCCAACTGCCTGGTCCAAAGAATGGTCAGTGGGTCTCCAAAAGACATCCCAATGGGACAGGGAGGTGTATGACACAGTTCCAAAGGATGAGGCAGAGAGAAGATCCAAAGGCCTGAATGTTCTGGCATCTCAGGAATCCAGGGAGGATCAGATTATGTGGGCACAAGCTGTTCAGTATGTCATCATGCACGAATAGGGGCTGAGGGCTAAGAGCCTGAGAGAGACACAGGTGCCTGGTACCAGGACTTCGAGAAAAGCCAGAAGCCAAGGAGAAGACTGTGCTCAAGAAATGAAGCCTCCCATCTAGGGGAATGGTCAGAGGCAGGTAGCCCCACTAGAGACCCAATTGTTGGTATTGAATGGAAGGCAAAGATGTCAGTGAATGAGAAAGCAGATTTGTTGCAGGTGGAAGAGAACAGATCTGCTGCAGGTGGAGCAGGCCGTTAGAGTCATAGCACGAAGTGGGTACCTTTGGCAGACCCTGCTAAGGTATGCCACAAAGCAAACACACCACATGCAACAGAGTTAGTACAAGAGGGGGAGAGCCGAAAGTGAAAAAGTGAAAGGCTGCATCAGAGTGGGGACTTGAGAGAGGCAGGCAGACAAGAGGAAGGGAAGCGAGAAAGAAAAGAAGAGGCAAGAGAGGAAATTAGAGACAGAGGAGGAAGAGGCAAGAGAAGAGGCCAAGGGAGCACACTCTGCCTGGCGGGCACTTTTAAAGTCTGCACATCTCGAATAGCTGGCAGTGGAAAGGGATCAGGCAACAGGTCATGATGTTACTGCTTTGGCAGCAGAGGTAGACTGCTGCTGCTGCTGCTGCTGCTGCTGCTGCTGCTGCTGCTGCTGTTGCTGCTGCTGTTGCTGCTGCTGCTACAGAAACCACTTTGAACTCATCTTAATGTTTTCTTCAAAAGCCAATTATGCTATACCCAAAGCCAGCACACAATGCTCAATTCTGAGGATGCTTAGAGACTCCCACGACCTTTAACTAAGAACAAAATTTTCATCTAAAATTACTTTTGTGATTTTTTTTATTGAGATTGGAGGTTCCGTTTTTTGTTTTTGTTTTTGTTTTTTCAAAAAACCCAAAAACTCCTCTGAATAGTTATTGAACATTCAAATTAAGTCCTAGAGCCTTTTGGGGGACCTTTAATTTTAGAAAAGAGCTGTCTTTCTTTTATTCAAGGAACTTCTTTAGCTAGACATGACCCCTGGGAAGATAGAATGATGAAAAAAATTATAGGAGTCTCAAAGTATCTATTAGGAAGGCAGTATTGAGAAGAGAAAGGGAAGGGGAGAGGAAAAAAGAAGGCCCCATACCCCAGATCCCTTTGCCAGGGACACAAAGGTTTGGGACTCAGCTGCGTATTACCATCTCCTTTTATGCTCCTAGGATGTGGGCGAACATCATTAAGCAACAGACTTCATCTCCAGCTCTTCCCTCTAAGTCAGTCACACACTCTACCTAGCCATATGTCCTTAATTGTGGTTCTGATAACATAAAAGTCCTGACCCAGAAATCTATAATGTCTCTTACTGTCTGGGCCAAGTGTTTTCAAATTCTTGGCCTTTTATTTAAAGAATTGTCCCAAAGGTGCACATAGATTGCAAAGTAGCAAGGAAACTTTCTTTTTCATCTGCATTATTGTTTTGCTTTTAAATAAATATGCACTGCCAATTGTGACAGCAGGCTGTGTGAGTGAGAGTACTCAAGGGGTCCTGGTTATTTTTTGTGTCTTCCTTTACAAGTCTCAAGAAAAAGAGGAGTTAGATTGTGAAAGAACTTCATGTCCATGTTTCTCTGTTTTGATTGACAGGCTTGGATTACATAAGACTGCTCACTGCAAATGCCCCTTGCTGTGATACATCTGATTTTAATAATATGCATATCCAATCATGCATAGGCATAATATGGTAAATTGAGTGGTCCACATAAGTTTACTCAGAGGACACAGTTTGTCTTACTGAACATGCACCCAAAACTAGTTCAGGCCAGATGGACCCACCTCCCTTGTTGTAGGATATGTTGTAGGACATGTTTGAATGAAACAGGGCATGACCAAGGAGTCATTAAGGGGAATAACATATCTGCATTGTTTAAAGTAAATATACATGTAGCTTGATGCAGGTGGGGCACTCTAAAAGGTTTCTTAGGTACATTGTTAAAAGAGGAGTGTGCAAGCCAAGTAGACTCGGATTACTAAGCCTGTCTCTATGTTTGCCTGCCTCATTACCTGTCCCCTTATGTCTGTGTCTGATCCATGGGATTACAGGGGATCAGAACAGCAAGAAAGAAAAGCCTTTCCATTTGTTCAACTGCTTTATTGATACTTGATTCTTCTCTAACACATTGAAACTTACTGAACAGATGGAGAAGCACACCACTTTGAAAGACAGCCCATGGTTTGGGATAGTGATAGAAGAGCCACATCTCCTGTGGCTCTCACTTATGGATCCTAATTCTTCTTGTTGGAACCATTAAGAGAAAATACAGCCCCTCTTCTGTGTAACAGAAATCCACATTCATGCCAACAAGAATCTTGTGCTTCCTGATTATTATTTTTTCCTTAGGGCTTACAGACTTACCAGTTACTCACTGTTCCTCCTATGGTTTTCCCATAATGGCTGATCTTGTCACTATTTACATTCCAGCTACATCCAAATCCAGATGCCCAGAACAGAATTGGTATTTCAAGTAGGGGAGGGAGGCTGATGCAACACCCTTCTTCTTCAAACTATACCTCTGTTGGTATAGCCTAATGCAAAGTTAGTTTCTGATAGCTGTAACACATTTTGGCTACAATAAGAATAAAACCTGTGATTCTCATATGTATTAGGTTATATCAACTTTAGGAATTGTAGCATTAACTTTTTAGGTCCTCATGTAATTTATCAAAATAAATTTATTTTTTATTGAAAATAGATTCTTCTCTCACACAATACATCTCAACCAAAGTTTCCCCTCCCTCACCTCCCCCTAGCTCCTCCTCTTCAACTCTCCCCGAGGCCCACTCCCCCTCCCTTTCCTCTTCAGAAAAGAGCAGGTCTCCAAGAGAAGACAGCCAAACAGGACAAAACAAGATACAGTAAGACAAGGCAAAAGCTCTCATATGGAGGCTGGACAAGGCAAACCAATAGAAGGAAGAGTCTCAAGAGCAGGCAAAAGAGTCAGAGATAAACCCACTCCCACTGTTAGGAGTCTCCCCAAAACACCAAGCTAACAGCCATAACATACATGCAGAGGACCTGGAGCAGACTCATGCAGATCCCCTGTTGGCTGCTTCGGTCTCTGTGTGAGCCCTGCGTAGTTGATTCAGTGGGCCATCTTCTCCCAGTGTTCTCCATCCCCTCTAACTCCCACAGTTAATCCTCCCTCTCTTCTGTGATGTTCCCTGATCTCTCGGGGGAGGGACCCAATGGAGACCTCCAGTTTAGACTCTCTCTCCCTGGGCCCTCTTCCATCTGCTGCTGGAGGAAGCCTCTCTGATTATGACCGGACAAGGCATTGATCTATAAATATATCAGAATATCCTTAGGAATCATTTTGTTGTTTTGTTGTTTTGTTTTGCCAGTGTGTTTGGTTCTACCCTAGGTCTCTGGGTTATCCAGTCTCCTGTTCCTGGCCATCCAGGCATTGTAGGGCAGGGCTCTCTTGTGTGGGGTGGGCCTCAAGTTAAACCAAACATTGGTTGTCCATTTCCACATGTTCTGTGCCACCATTGCCCTAGCACATCTTGCAGGCAGGACAGAGTGTAGGTGGAGGGTTTTGTGGCTGTGTTGGTGTCTAGGTTTGTTTCTCTTTCTGTACCTGCAGAGTACCTTCCCATAGCAAAGAGACTAGAATGTAAGGGTGAAGGCTCCAAGCCTGTACCAGATCGACCTCTCCGTATTCAATGAGCTGAGTGGTAGTTTTCCTCAGCGATGGGTCCCTGTTGTCAGGTATCAGTGGGTGACTTTCTGTCCTAGCATCAACCTGGGTGGTTTAGAGATCTCCATGGGACCTCCTCCACCAACAACTCCACCAAATGTTACCCATTCCCACCACTGGAAGCTTTGCATGGCTACAAAAGATGGCCAGTTCAGACTCTGTATCCTATATTACTAGGAGTCCTCACTAGGGTCAGCTTCATGGATTCCAGGAAGTTTTCACTGTGCTAGGTTTCCACACCACTCTCCCAATGCTCTATATCTACTTTAGGAATTGTACCATTGGCCTTTAAGTCCTCCAAAAATTTATCTTAATAAATTTATATAATTAGGCTTTATCTATCTCACTTATCAGGATTTTTATGGATATTGAGTCTAGACTCCCATGTACTCATGAAGTCTGTTGTATCCTATCAAATTCTGCTTCTTCTTGACTATTGAAAAAAATTGGAACTGGATAAGACCCAAGTAATTGGAACATTCACTTTAACACCATTGGTGTAACCATGGTGGTTAGTCTGGATATGAATTCACATTTATTATTGTCTAGGCTAGATCATCTAGATCATTTGCAAGGATTTCAGGAGAGAACTCACCATATGTCATGCTAAGGTCACACTTACTGTGCCCACACACACTTCCTGTTATTAGTCTAGTAGCTTAGTTATAAAAGGAAGAGATGTTAGTCTGATAACAACTATTTTTGAACCCATTAACAAAATGAGTTCTGGTATGGGGGCAGTGAATACATGTTCATGACTGTGTGCGGGTGTGCATGTGTGTGGTTCTCATGCTTGTGCGGTAAGCATACTCAATCATTTTTGAAAGATTTGGAAAGCACCCATAAATAATGTATTCTGATAACATACCTGAGATGAGAACCATGTTTGACTTTTTGGAAAAGTGGCTTAGTTTTTATACTTGGGAAGATGGCTTCCCTTTGCCAGCTGGGACCCAGGACTACTGCCCTGTGGTGAAGTTCTCCTGTATGTTCCCAGTTAGGTGGCTTCAATATGACAGAAAATATTTGGTCCCATCTGCCACTGCAGCACTGGGATGCAGCTGGCTTCAAGTGTACATGGGTGAGAAGAAAGCCCGCCAGCCTGTAGATGTAATTCTTTATCTTAAACCACTTTATATATAAAACCACTTTATCTTACCACTCGCTGCTGTCGCTTCCCCTGAGAGACCTTCTTCCTGTGTCCTGTCCTTTTATTGCCTTTCTGTTCTGCCTTCTCATTGGCTGTAAACCCAACCACATGACTTCCTCATCACTGCCTGTCTGTCTATACAGACCTCCAGGTCTCTATGATTGGTACTGGGATTGAAGGCGTGTGTCACAATGCTGGCTATGTCCTTAACACACAGAGATTTTTGCCTGCCATGTGATCGGATTAAGGGCGTGAGCTACCACTACCAGACTTTTGCTTAATGGCTTGCTCTTAGCTCTGGTCCCCAGGCAACTTTATTAACATACAAATAAAATCACATTTCAGCACAAATAAAATATCACCATACCAGCCACCTCGCAGAAGCCTTTGAAGGGAAAGCCCTAGTCACACGGGAGAGTCGGGCACTACGATGTCTCCTCACTTCTCCAGATAGCCCTTTTCTGAATCGGCTCCATGTAATTCCTTGCCGATGATGAGAGTAGACCAAACCTGAGGCTCAGAGCCATGCTGCAGTGCATGTACAAAATGATGTCGCCTTGCAGTAGGGTAGCACTGTAGAGGGGGAAATTGGGAAGTTTCTGGATATTTTAGAAGGGAGAAATGACATGACTAGCAGATGTGGGAGGGTGAGAGGAGGAATAGAGATAGAGTGACAACTAGATTTTTAACTTCAGCCCTTGGGAGGTTTTGCCACACGAAGGTGGAAACGGGCTAGGTAGGAAGGCTGGGGGCAGGTGAGGGAAATGAGCTCCATTTGTAAAGGGTGATTAACATTGAGATGCCTGTTAGACAACTTGCTAGGGATCTGAGGATGACATTGGATTATGAATCCATAATGCAAGGAGGAAACTAGGCTAGATATCTAAATATTGGAGCTTTTGAGTGCCATATTAAATCAGAGATCTAGAGAAGACAAGATAAGATAGTGCTGAGAAATTTGTTATTGACCACAAAGAGCATTGCACACGTGTGGTGTTAATTCCCTTGTCCATCTCTAGGGTCAAAGAAAATTGTTCCTCAGGAGGAACTAGACCTAGAATACTTTGAGAACTTGTCATGTGTGGGGGGGGAAGTGTGGGCTGATCCTAGCCTCCCCCATTACCCCGAGAGGGCTGTAGGTTCACTTGTGTCCCTGCACCAGCTCAGAAAGTGTCATCCTCCAGGCACACTTCCAATGCAATTAATCATGTTAATACCTATAAATAAAGTGCAACCAACAGTTACTTTAACAGCGCATGCTAATTATCAGTAGGATTGTCACTGAAAAGGGGCCTCTCTCTCATGCTTTTTATCTTTTGCCCATTTTGCCATGTCCTGAAGTAGTATCAAGAATACACATAGGGTGTCTGAGGAGATGGGATGAGCAGATCATTAACAAAGGCCATGTTACAAAAGGACCTGGTTTAGGCTCTCAATGTAATTGTTATGGGTGAAGATAAAGGGCACCCAGGAGAAATCTTACAACTAAGATTGCAGTTGATGCTGTTTCTTATAAGGTTTTTGTTTTTGAAAGGGGTACTTTAAAAACAGGATTCCTCAGTGAGCCAGTCACACTGAGGAATATGATACTGGTAGGAAGAATAGATAGCAGACCAGAAGTTTCATAGCCTTGTGACTCATTGGCCTGGAGCTCAGTTACCTGGGCAACAAGGTCCAGGCATCTGCCTAGTCTCTGTTCCCCCAGTACTGGGGTTACACACTTGTGTCAGAACACCATGCTTTTCACATAGGCTCTGATGATCAATCTCTGGACCTCAAGCTTGCAAGGCAA
This sequence comes from Peromyscus aztecus, assembly GCA_902168405.1. Lineage (NCBI taxonomy): Eukaryota > Metazoa > Chordata > Mammalia > Rodentia > Cricetidae > Peromyscus > Peromyscus aztecus. The sequence goes on along the minus strand of CABHPQ010172738.1, from coordinate 1,005 downwards.
GGACTATTCCAGCTGAACTATCACCACCACCCCTATGTGTTATTTAACTTTCATTATCATCAACCATTAAGATTAGATAGATAGGTAGGTAGGTAGGTAGATAGATAGATAGATAGATAGATAGATAGATAGATAGATAGATAAAGAGTTTTTAAGACATCTTTTCTCTGTATAGCCGTGTAGACCATGCTCGTCTTGAGCTTGGAGATGTGTATGCCTCAGTCTCTGGAGTGCTGGGATTAAAGGCTGCATGACCAATACCCAGCCCATGTTAGATATTAATCCCCCATGGGAGAAATCTGAGAAGAGTTAACTGAAAAAATGACATTGATTATCTAAGGGTAAGTGGAAGTCAAGGCTTTAACTGAGCTTTGATCAGTCACATTATATATCCAAGCTTTAGGGGTTTTTAAATACAAAGATTTAGACCATTTATTTTTAATGCCACTATTGAGATAGTTTTGTTTAATTTTTTCATCTTATAATTTGCTTTTTATTTCTATTAGATTTTTCTCTCTGACCCTGTCCCATTCCCAAGTTTATCTGTCCTTTTTTGATTACTAAGTATTTTCACACACCTCTATTATCTCGTGTTTTTATTTTTATTTTTTTAGCCACAAACTCTTTGTATTATTTTTGTTCTTTCTTTAAAAGAACTAAATATCAAGGGGTATGTGTTCATATCCTTAATATATGTAAGTCAACTTAAAGTGATTTTATTCTACTTTTACTATACAGCTACAAAAAGCACACAATTTTAGTCTTCTGTCTTCTAGTGAATGACATCAGTAAAATGAGATTTTTTTAAAGTATTTAGTTATCAATCCTAGGGATGACTCCAACAACCCACTTGAGTTATGTACCCATCCTTTGTCCCAACAAAGCACAGGGTAGTGAATATAATATTGTGTGTAAGCATAGTTTCAGCAGCACCCTTCTAGGATATCACAGAGTGGGGGAGGAATTCACTAGGAGAATGCAGGAAGAATATAAAAGTGCACTAGC
>CABHPQ010172737.1:24812-93061 GCA_902168405.1 Peromyscus aztecus | reverse complement strand
ACACACACACACACAAAATCACATTAACTGTGGTTCAGACTCTTGGTTAGCTAGCTGTAATGCTCTTGTAGAACTTCAGAAGAGAATTATTATACTGGTCAGAAAAGTAGAGAGAGCAGATCAGGTATTATTTTTAGAACATGTAATAGTTCCCAGTTTGAGCAAATTCTAAGGAATCAATGATTTCAACATTAATAGGACAAATATTTTAGAGGTCAGGAATACAATCCAGCACTGAACACATGTCTACCAAGTCCTAGATGCAAGTCCTAGCAAGGGAGAGAAATAGAGATAGATAGATAGAGAGAGAGAGAGAGAGAGAGAGAGAGAGAGAGAGAGAGAGAGAGAGAACATAATAAAAATACTTATTCCTAAGATAGCCTTTGGCCTGAACAAGATTATTACAGACTCCATCACAAAATTTATTTTGATAAGAATCTTAAAAGAACATAAGAAATAACTGCTCTTGCAAAAATAACAAAAGGCATAAAAGCAAGAAAGGTTTGAAATTTCAAGAACCAAAGCATGAAAACATTAATCATTTCTATTTTGTTCTTCCTTTGCTGTTTCTAAGAGAAAAAAAAAATCCTAAGGTTTTTAAAGATTGAATGTTACCAAGGATGATTATCACATGATAGGATTTAAGTCCAGGTATGAGGACCCATTGAACTCACTGCCCTCTTTGTCCATTAGAACTTTGTGGTAGAGTAAAACACATATTGTTTTATTTGCTTACTGTGTTTTATCCACCAGAAAATCACTTTTATGTTAATGTGTATGAAGAGTTTGAGATACAGTAGGATAGGCAGCCTAAACTGACCTTCATCTTCTGACTCTTTCTCCTACCCCTGAGTGCTTGAATTACAACCATGCTCAGCCAAACATGACTTAACTTGTGTCTGAAGGTCAGTTCTAACTGCAACATAGGTTTGGTGTCAAGGGTGTCAAAGATGTCAAGGACACAGTCATGAAAAAATACGCATGTACCTATATTTGGGAAGTATGTACTGTGGCACTGTGTTCTTTCTTTTTATTCTCTTATTGCTGGCATCTCCTACCTATCATCCAGCTTCTTTGGCTTTCAAACGGACTTACTGAATGATAACACTTGCTGATTTTCTCTCCTTCAAGGCACTTGGGAATTTGTTTTTAATTTATATTTTTGGTTTGGTATTTTCTGGGAGAGTATCTCTCTGTTATGTAGCTCTGGCTATCCTGGGACTCCCAGTGTAAACCAACCTGGTCTAGAACTTAGAGATCCATCTGCCTAGGTCTCATGAGATCTGAGCATAAAGGCTTGCACCATCATGCCAGACCTGTGCTTAGGAATGTTAGGTAGTGTTTGAACTGAAAACAGAGCACAACTCGAGAGTGCTACATTACATTAGTTATTAGTTACTATGAAATAACCTTTGAGGTCATTTGATTAGGATAACATGTCTATTTGGGCTCATATTACAGAGGATTCAGTCCAAGACTGTGGGTGAGACATCTGCCTTGGGACTTTGGCAGTACAGCAATATTGTAAGAGAAAAAAAAATGTGCCAGAAATAACTGGTGACATTCTCAGCCAGGAAATAAGAGAAAAAGGAAGACATGCTCCCCCAATTCCCTTCAAGGACAGGCATCCAAAAATTAAGGACGTCCTGGAAAATCCTGCCTCTTAAAAATGTTTTCAGTTTTCCAATGAACCACTACTTTATGGTCAGGCCTTCAACCAATGGACCTCTTTATTGACATGAAACCTTCATGCTATAAAACATCCATGTTTGGAATGTTTTGTCAACGATTAACACTAAATATACATGCATGTGCATGTCTGTATAGATGAAATAAATATTTTGAGTATTATCTATATGGATAGATATTTTATTGGATAGAGCACATTCATTTTTCTACTATTATGTAATAGACAGGTTCCATACTCCGAGTATGTTTAGAGTTACCAGGGAATAGTTAATAAATGCATAATTATTCTTATATGAGCTTAGACTTCACCCAATATAGGAAGCAGCTTATTACATTCTTGATCTCCCTGTGGTTATGTCATTGCAAACTGAATCTTGGTTTCAGTGTTATTAGGCATTTTGGGTAATGAGCCAAGAGTTTTCTAAATTGTAGATGACATGACCTTCAGAAATTCCTGAGTCAGAAAATGCTAATGTGTATTGTGTCTTATGACAAAAAGAAATGGTTTTCATGGCAGCATTTATACAAGAACTCTTGCAGTTTTATTTTTTTAAGATCCCAGATAAAGCCTGTGGCTATACCACCATGATCTTGCCCAGTCTCAGAAGTGAAGCATGGCTGGACTTATTAGCACATTGCATGGAAGAACACAAGGATAGTATCCGAGGGGCTGAGCTGTTTAAGCCTAGTAGGGTTATTTTTAAAAGAGAATATTCTTATTATCGTCTAATGGATATTATCAGATGAATGTTACTAATTAAAAATAAACCTGAAGAATGTCAAAAAATAAAGAGCATCAGTTTGTTCAACAATCGCAGGATTCCAACTGTATGATGTAATGGTTTAGAACCCCGATGATCTTTAGCTTTCCAAAGTAATTGCTCCCCCTGGCATCACTCCTGTTTTAAAGAGCGCAAAAAGCTTCCGACTTTTGTTTCTTTAAAGTGACATTTAATTTGTCAGAAAGCAGAGAAGTACGGAAGGAAAACAGAGAACTATGGTTAAGATTAACAACTAATGATTTGTAGCGGTTTAATACTCTCCTTGTAGAGAATGATGTTCAGTGTGGCCACAAATTTGACTGAAGTTCTTAAAAAGTAAACCTTTTATATTTGGGTTATTTAGAGTAAGACAGATAGCCCCAAATACTTTTTTTCTTTATGCACATTTTGAAATAGTTTATTTATACTTCGATATCCATTTGGATCATTGCAAATCAGCCTTTTCTTTCCTTTTTGATATTGTTGGAACAATAGAAGTTGGCCTTACATTTTAGAATTATGAAAATAATAGACTTAAAGTATCAATGAAATTTCATCTGTTCATTCATTTCACTTGGTTTATAAATTCATTCAGAGACTCTTTTCCCTCCTAATTATTCAGTTGATGCATCTATGTGTCTATGTATCTATGATATCTATCTATCTATCTATCTATCTATCTGCCTATGTATGCATGTATGTATGTATGTATGTATGTATGTATCTATCTGTCTATTTATCTATCTTCTATCTATCTATATATATATGTGTCTATGTATCTATCTATGTATCTATGTATATATCATCTATCTACCTACATATATATATATATATGCACTGTATACCTACATATGTGTAGCCATAAACACACGGCAATATGTCATTTATATAATATTTGAGGAAGGATTTAATCAAAGGTCTCCTATACCCATATTTATTTTATATTAAGAAATGATATTAGAAAAAACATTGATCCACATATGATAGTAAGGATGTGTTAATTGACAAACATTTTATTAATATAATTAATGTAAAGATATGGATATGGTAACTTTATGTAAACAAGAGTTTAATAATATTCTTGTCTAAAATTCTAATAGGTCATATATGGTAGTCTGTAGGACATTTTTAAGAGAACTATTTTTCAACGTTCTTAATTTCTGAGTGGACTTTCCCAGTTAACAAAGGAATGTGTTTCTTAACTGATCAAAATGGATTGGAGAGAAATTAATGTTCACTCCACATATATAAACTGCATATAATAGAATTTCTAACCTCATTTTGGTTACATGGGTTGAGAGAGAAAAAGGTAGGGCCTCCAATAGTAACAGAATCTTCAAAGAAGACATAACTTTAAAATTCAGATTTTAGAGTCAGAGATAGTCCCTGTTTCCATTGTTAGGAGTCCCATATTAAGACCAAGCTACACAACAGTAACATATATGCAAAGGGCCAAGGTCAGTCCCATGCAGGCTCCCTGGTTGTTGGTTCATTTTCTGTGATTCCCTATGAGCCCAGGTTAGTTGATTCTCTGTGTTTTCTTGTGGTGTCCTTGACCCCCACAACCTGATCACTCATGTTCCCATCCCCACCTGCCCTCAGTCCACTCAAGAAATCTCTTCTATTTGCCCTTCCCAGGGAGGTCTGGCCATCCCCGCCTAGCCCCCCCCCCCCCGCTGCCATGAACCCTCCTTTTTACCTAGTCTCTCTGTGTCTGTGGGTTGTAGTTATCCTTTATTTTATAGCTCATATCTAGCTACGAGTGTGTTCATACCATGTTTGTCTTTCTTGGTCTGGGTTACCTCAGTCAGAATGATTTCTAGTTCCATTCATTTGCCTTCAAATTTCCTGGTGTCTTTTTTTTTTTTTCAGCTCACTAATGCTCTATTATGTAAATGCACTACATTTTGTTTATCAAGTCCTCAGTTGAGGGACATATAGGTTGTTTTCAGATTCTGGCTATTATAAATAAAGCTGCCATGAAAATAGTTGAGCAAATGTCCTCATAGATGATTGAGCATCCTTTGTGTATATGCCCAGGAATAGTATAGCTGAGTCTTGTGGTAGATTGATTCCCTGCTTTCGGAGAAACTGCCACACTGAATTCCCAAGTGTCTGTGCACGTTTGCACTCCCACCAGTAATGGAGGAGTGTTCCCCTTGCTTCACCTCCTCTCTAGCATGAGCTGTCACTTGTGTTTTTTATCTTGGCCATTCTGACAGGTGTAAGATGAAATCTTAGAGTTGTTTTGATTTGCATTTCCCTGATAGATAAGGATGTTGAACATTTCCTTAATTGTTTATCTGCCGTTTGAGAATCTTCTGTTGAGAATTCTGTTTAGATCTATACCCTAGTTTTTAACTGAACTATTTGATATCTAGTTTCTTGAGTTCTTTATATATTTTGGAAATCAGCCCTCTGTTGGATGTGGAGTTGGTGAAGATCTTCCTCATAATGTGTTGCCTTGCCCAGCCTTAATACAAGGGGATGTCCTTAGACTCACTGCAACTTGATAGGCCATGTTTTGTTGATATCCATGGGAGTCCTGCTCTTTACTGAATAGAAATGGAGGAGGAGTGAATGGGAAAGGCAGAAGGGGGGGGACTAGGATGATAGGAGGGAGGGGAAATTGCAGCCAGGATGGAAACTAAATAAATACATAAATTTATTTTTTAATTCAGATTTTATACCTTGTATTGCTAGAATAGTTAGTTTTTGAGGGTGCTTGCTGAGACTATAAGTACTCTGCTTTGTGCTCTATACATAAAATAGGAATGGACTGGGGGGAAGTAAAGCTAGTTAACAAGGCAGACATTAAAAATAAGCACAGCTAGAATTCTATAGTGAAGTTCATGAGGTATATACCTATTCAGTCTGGTTAATTTTGGTGTGCGTTTTTTAATAGCAAAGTTTTCTAAAAGAAAATGTACAAATGTGCATATAAAAAAGTAAGAGGAAAAATACAATGCTAGAAATTGAATCCATGGTCTCTTATGTTAAAGGTAAGGACTTTACCATGGAGCTATAGCTTTATTTTGGAAAATTACTTTAAAGAGAAACCATGAAAACACTTAACCAGGGAACAATCTGGAATCTTAATTAGATAGCTGAATACTAGAATCTTTAAAAACTGAAACTAGACAAAAGCATGGAGTATTCAGAAACGAGAAATGGTGGTTCAGGAAACCTAAGGAATATTGTAGGAATAGAACAGAAAAGAGTAAACATTGACATCCCAGAGCCTATGAGCAACAGACTACAGTGAGATATGGCTGAAGAGTTTTAAATGTAAATGGAACACAAATTCATTTATCTAGAAAAGTAATCCACCCTTGCCAAAGTGACAAAGAGTGGAGAGGACATGTATTCAGAAGCATATATATCAGAAGATGAATATAGGTACACAGATATAGAGATGAAGGGACCATAGGTAATGATACTGATGTTGCCATTCAGAGGATTATAAGAGCTGGAGATCTTTGCTCTGACCAGTTGGACACTTGTAGTGGGATGTGTGAAGGAACGATGTGTAGAGAACAACTTCTAGATGAGGCAGTTCTGTGTAGGATGTTAGGTGAGATCTGATCAGTTCTTTTCATTTACAAAAAGTCTTGTGGTCCTAAAGCTGATTAAATGTTCTGAAGTTAATGCTTCAGTACTGGAGTAGAAAGTCTAGAGAGTAACTGCCTTGTGACAAATTGCATTGCACAATCTGCATAACTCCACTATGTCTGACGGATTCCAATGTCATTCTCTGTATTTCTAACTTTTGTTTTTGTTTTTGTTTTTTTGTATCTATTAGCTGAAGTCCAGATGGGCTATTGAAATAGAAGAGGAAACTGGGGAATATGGGGGGAAAGTGAATTACAATCAACTTCTAAAGTAATATTCTCTCCCCTCATCCATTTAATCATATCATCATTTATCCTTAAATAACTTTCCTTCCACCACCCCTCTACTGTGACAGTTTTATTTAAGAGTGCAGAAGGAATAGAGAAAGACATGAGCTTCAAGAATCCCCTTCTCCCAACACTGGGAACTCAAAGACCTTTCAAACATATCCAGTAGGGGGCACTATTTAAGGAAAAGTACAGTGGAGATTCCATTTTAAAAATAGCCTCAGCCAGGTGGTGGTGGCCCAAGCCGGGCGGTGGTGGCACACGCCTTTAATCCCAGCACTCGGGAGGCAGAGGCAGGCGAATCTTTGTGAGGTCGAGGTCAGCCTGGTCTCCAAAGCGAGTTCCAGGAAAGGCGCAAAGCTACACAGAGAAACCCTGTCTCAAAAAAAAAAAAAAAATAGCCTCTTGATAAAAGGAAATTTAAGCAAAATGGAAGAGTAGAATACACTGCAGTCTTGTGCACTATCTTCCAGTAAGTAATGAGCATCTTCTCATTTTTGATGACATTTTCTCAGTCCTGAATATTCAAACACTACCAAGTCTTATTTAATAACATTAGCATATAACATAGAGGAAATATGCACTTATGTCATTGGCTTAAGGAGGGATAGGGTAATGTGCTGTCACTCTGGTTTGTATTTATAGTATACTATCTGAGTTTTAACACTTTAAAGAATATTTTATAATTGTTAAAAAAGAAACATTGAGCTTAATAGCTATATGATGAATTTCCCAACAGGATAAGGATAAGGCTTGGTATAATAATCTCTATGTATTGAATCATAATGTTCCTATTGATATATTTAGACAGAGCATATGTAAAAAGTATAGTTTCTTATTTATCTCTGCCTAATTTTCATTCCATAATACATAAGGTGCATCTCATTCATGTTCATATGATGATTCATAGGTCACATTCATTTCATAAATTTCAATACCTACTGCAAGTCCTGTGGTATTTTACTTGATAATCCAACAATAGTGAAGAAACACAATGAGATCCTTCATCTCATGGAATTCATATCCTAGCAAGGAAAATAGTAATCAGGTAAAGCTTTGTGATAAATTATTTCACAGATTGGTATAATGGGAGATAATATATTGTTCACAAACAATTTCAATACATGAGTAGCTCACAGGACTGGATGAGACTCCGCTTTATATCCAGACATGACTGTGAATCAGTAGGCTTAACACCCACTGCTTAGAGGAAGCAACCGAGCTTGTAAAGACATTGCATTCTGAGCTTTTGTGTAGAAAGTTCAGCTTAGTCTGATCAAGGATCAGAAGAAGCATGGACACCTGTGGCTGATTTAGCTATCGCTAGGCTTATATCAAGAAGGATTCTTGAATTACCTTCTCTACTGTTCACAGTGACTTCCACAAGCAGCTACTCACTTGAATATAAATAACTATATTCAGGGTGGTTCTAGTTGGTGGCTAAGTGTAAACCTGTATTTAAACATTCAAATTTAGTTCCTATTAAATAGAAAAGCCCCAATGGCATGAAAGTCATAAAGGTGCTAACATAGTATTAAGTGTTCTAGTTTGTTAAAAAGTAAATTGTTGCAAATGTTTCATCATTTCATGTAACAAAATATGTGGAGATGTGCAGTATAGTACAGTAAAATCTCAGTATTTATAATCAGGAATTTAAGGTCTGAATTACTTCAGCATTTTTTTCATATTTAATTCTATAATCAACCTGTTTTTAAATGTACCAAACCAGCCATAATGTAGGCTAGCTTGTTTCTTAAGTCACGTTTTAGAAGCATATTAGTCTACCAACTAAATTTGATATGCCATTGACAAGATTATATTATATGCCAGTGATATTGAAGTAGATGAAAACAGCTGCAAAGTTAAAATACATTGCAGTGGTATTGAGTTTTGTGTATGTATAACAACTTACATCTTAATGGAATACGTGTAAGAAAAAGAGTCATGGGGGGATTCATAAAGGAATAATCACATCATTGTCTTGAAACAGTGAAATACATTCCTGCAGTTAGCTGAACTACATTTTTTTTCCAGGAAGCTCTAGTCAGAAACACAGTTCATGCCATGTGTTTCAACATAGAGACTTCAACCTAGGAAATTACAGAAATACAAAAGCAAGCCGGAGGTAATACTGATAAGAAACTGCAGTCAAACTAAGAGATTGACAGAAGGGAAGTAGAGGATAGTAGGAAATGTTTAGAGCAAAGGACAGAGGGGGGGGTGATGCCTAGGAGTAATCAGCTCCCTTTCCAGGCTGAGCCTTGAATCTTGGAGAAGAACTTATTCAGCCCGATGTAAAGCACAGAGGACTTGAAGGCACAGCCACAAGAGCCACACAGAACAGAGGAAGAAGAGTGAAGGTTACTGGTGTCATCCTGTCCCCTTCAGTCCCATGTAGGTGCCTACCTTTGCAAAGGATTACCTCAAAGGACAGAAATATAGAAGTCAAGGCGATACCCTTGTCAGAGTGCATGCGATTGAGCTACTCACTGAGCAGGGTAACAGCCAGGAACGGAGCTGTGAGTGAGAACAGGAAATCACCTGGATCGTGTCAGGTGCAGAGGTATAAAAGTATAAATGCACCGCTGGAAAAGGAGACAGGCAGAAAATTCATATTTCTTTTCTTGATGAAAGGCAAATGCTCTCACAGATTCTCAACAGTAACACATCAGAAGGCTCCTGCCTGGCCCTGAAAAAGATAATATAACACCTAATCTGAAATGACAACCTCAAGTGTGAATTCCCTTGCCTAATTTAAAATTCTGTATGTCATTTTCATCATTTAGCATTACTTCTGAAGAGGAAACATACTTCTCAAGTTGCGTGAATCTCACTCTAACATTTTCCTTTCACCTCAATCAAAAAACAGAAACCCACAAAGACCTTAAAATGGTCTCTCTTTAACAAAATATATTGCTATTATATTAAAATTAATATTTCATAGAAATGGCCAATTGTATCAATTATCTGGTGAATTTTCAGCAAACAATTCACAGCATGGGTTTGTATATACCCTGAGTACTTAGGAAATTTGTATGATGAAAACACTAAATTACACTATATAAATGTAGATCAATGGTATTGCATTAATCCTAATTAGTCTTACAATAAAAACCCAGAGCCAGATATTAGCGTAAATGCTGAAAGATCAGAGAGACAAAGGAACCAGCCACTAGAGAAACTGCTCACCACTACCGAATCCTCACGCCAAAAGGGAGGCAAGATCCTGTCTCCACGAATCCTCAGACTGAATGCTTCTGAGTCCTCAGTCGAAGGGGTACCTAATTCGGGCCTCCAGCCGCCTTATATTCCTTTCTCTGCCTAGCCATATCACTTCATGCCTCAACCTTCATAATGCTGGGATTAAAGGCATGTGACTCCCAAATACGGGATTAAAGGTGTGTGCCACCACTGCCTAGCTATATTTCTCTTTTACTGGATAAATCTTGTGTAGTCCAGGGTGGCTTTGAACTCACAGAGATCCAGATGGATCTCTGCCTCCAGAGTCCTAGGATTAAAGGTGTGTGCTAACCACTGCCTGGCCCTTAAGTTTAATGTAGTGGCTGGCTTTGTCCTCTGATCTTCAGGCAAATGTTATTTGTTAGAGTACAAACAAAATATCACCACACAATGGGATTCTTTATGTGTGTAGTGTGTGTGTGTGTGTGTGTGTGTGTGTGTGTGTGTGTGTGTGTGTTGGCATTGCCATGCTATGGCCTATGTAGAGACGTCAGAGGAAATGTGTGGAAGTTGGATTTTGCCTTCTACTATGGATTATGAGAATCAAACTCAAGTCACTATACTTGGTGGCAACTGTCTACATGCTGAGCTGACTCACAAGCCCAATAAATGAGAATGTTTACAACTCAGTGTAAAAATGTAATTGTTATGATATGAGAGCAAGATTAAAATTTGAGCCAAAAATAAATGCTTCTCCGCCCCTGACATCACACCTTCTTTAATCTCTTATTGTCCTCTGCCGCTCCTTCCCAATATAGACATATGAGTTTTTAGTCTCTCTCATCCATCTTCTCTGCCTGCTTTGGTTTTTTCACTCTGCATTTTATGCAGAGCACTTGTTTACCTGCCATAATTACTATTTCTCTTCTCCTAGTTCCTGTCAAAGTACTTTTTATTGACGCCTAGACTAGGCTTCAAATTTTCTGGGTTAGGTCCCATGATTTTGAAGGAATGAGGAACCAGATGTGTATTGTCAAGCTTAAGAGTTTGACTTCTAGCTGCAGTGACTTTAAACTAGGATTGGAAATAAATACTACAATTATATTTTTCCAAAGCTTAACGAACACAACCTATAGAGAGAAACTATGAGGGAAACTGACCTTTTGAATTTCCAGGAAACAAGCATTGTTTAGAGACACACTTATTAATGAAATTGAGTTTTATTTATGGAAACTTAGGCTCATGGATCCAAATTATGATTTACCAGTTTTCTCTTATTTAAAATGAGAATACTGTGACAGATCTTGAGATATTTGGATTGTTAGGATGAAAAGGAGACCAAGCCCAGATCATTTTCAATAGAAGGAAATTGGTACACAGGCAAGCACGGGCCAAGTTTAAGATGAATCTTTACTTTCCAAGCCATCTTCTACTGAGTGCTTACAGTTCAGCTGTCATTAAAATGCTTGGCCTGTTTATTATTGTCTGAAACATATGTAGTCTAATAACACAAATATAGAATTATTACACAAATTCAGTTACATAAAATAATCTGAACTCTTTGTTAAAAGATAAAAGAAATTAATGTCAAAGTAAAAGTAACTCTTTGTTGAGTTATTTAGTGCTTCATGAGGGCATTTAAAGAAATACTGGGCATTCATTTTACTTTTCTTTTAAGAGCCCATTGATTTTGAAATTGTAGCTTGCTCTTTACGAAAATGAAAATGAACACTGATACAAAATTGCATATGATAGCACAAACCTGAGATATTTGAAACCAGGATGGACTTTTACAACAAAAAGAGAAAATTCAAGAATGACAAAGGACTATGGATAACCAGAGCCTATCACAGGTGTAACTTAATATACTATAGGTCACTAGACTAAGAGATAGGTCATAATGTTCTCATTTTAAATTAGAGAAAACAGAGTCTAGAATTTTCAAATAACTTGAAAACCTTAGGATAGCTACCTGAAGTGGGATTCAAGTCAGACAAAGCTTATAATTTTTTACCATAGTGTTTGATTTCTTATGATGGATTTTATTACATTTGTTTATTTTCATTTCTGTCTCTCTGTTTCTCTGTCTTTCTGTGTCTCTGTCTCTGTCTCTCTCTGTCTCTGTCTCTGTCTGTGTGTGTGTGTGTGTGTATGTGTGTGTGTGTGTGTGTGTGTGTGTGTTCATGCTTGAGAAGTTCAAAAGATAACTTTTGAAAGTTAGTTCTTTACTCCCATCATGTAGATATTGAGAATAGAACTGAGGTCTACAGGTTTTAAGTCAGGGAAGATAGAAATTCCAGTCCGTAGCTCAAGGGCATTACTAAGCTTCTATGGCTCCCAGCAACCTAAGAAGCAGGCTGTTGAAATATAAGGTGATGCATTTGCATGAAGTACAGAGCAGTAGCTGTGTAGCACTTAGCTTAGAAGTAGCAATTCTGGCTGATCTTGTGGACTATCTTTGTTTTATATGAACTTAGAGGCAAAGATTCTAGTGACTCACTGATAACATTCTTCCAAGTGCTTGTATTCAAAATGGGGACCATGAATAAAAGGTACTATCCCAGGAGACAGAAGAAGGGGCTAAATAAAAAGGAAAGCTCTGCAAGCTTAACTCATTTCATCCTCTTGGTTATCTACATGGAGATGGCTGAAGATAAAAGCATGATATGAACAAGTTGCCCAGCTATTCTAATTCCCTTTTAGAATATTCTAATTCCCTTTTAGTTGTTTATCATAGAATTTGAACAGCATCAAGACTTCAGAGCAATAGAAAAACCATGTCAAGAATCCCTTATTTTATTGTTCACAAAATATGACCAATTGAAGTCTTCACTTTTACTCCAAATTAAAATGATATCTCACAGGAACCAAAAGAAGATGCAGAGAAGAGAACTGACTTAGGTAGTCTCTCTAGCTTCACCTCAAATGTGATGATCACAGTGTCAGAAAGGCTTAGAAACCCAGACTGGCAGAGTCAAAAACTGTCAAGGAAAACAAATAAATAACACCAATATCCTGGCCCTACCTTTGAAATAATTCCTTTTGTATTTTCTCTCTCCCTTATCCTAAGCATACATAAAATTAAGATATTATGAGCTTAAATGCTAAGCCTGCTTTTACTTTGTTAGAACTCACTTTAAAAAATATAATATTTCGACAGGCGTGGTGGCCTATGCCTTTAATCCCAGAACATGGGAGGCCGAGGCAGGTGGATCTCTGTGGGTTCAAGGCCATCCTGGTCTACAAAGGATGTCCCAGGATATCTGCCAAAGCTGTTTTACAGAGAAACCCGGTCTCAAAAAACAAAAACAACAAAAAAGGAATATCTCTCACTAAATGTCATTAGAATCTTTGAGAAAATGGGTGTGTTTTAGAGTAGTTAAACTCGCAGATATCTATTCTGTTTTAGCAAGCTTATAATCATTATATGACAAATATCCTCTGATTAACTCTAACATCTACCCAGAATCCTTGTTTTTGCTACTTGCTTTGTATCACCCTGCACTCTGATTAATGGCTGTATTCACTCAATGGATTACTCCATTCTTTTAAAAATGGTAAAGAGAGTGAGATCAGCAAAATAGTGAATGACACTATTTTGTGGGTCCCCTCCGATCAGCAATGACTGTTCATGAAGACCAGGGCTTTTCCTCACATGGCTGTGTTTTTGTTTGTATGTATGTATGTATGTATGTTTGTTTGTTTGTTTGTTTGTTTGATTTTGGTTTTGCCTTTGTTATTTATTCATTGCTACCCATGATTAGAGTTACCACACTTGCAACACAGGGCACTGCTGTTCTTAGCAATAGTGTATATTATATTGCTTATCACATGGAATCTGACCCTTTGTAAAATACCTCCTTTTGCAAGGGTTCCTTTTTCTAAATAGTTACAATCCTCCTAACCTTTGTGATTCATCCATTGCCTCCTGTTTGCTTGACTAACATACATGGCACTTTCTTCTTTTTCCAAACCATCCTCTTCTGTTTCTATGGACTTATTACTATAGTAACTTCTGAGTTGAATGTATGAATTTCTACCTTAGGGGGAATGTGAGTTAATTCAGTGGCTTTTCATAAAGCAGATTAAATGAGTCAGAAAAATTATAGAAAGTGTGGGAGAAAAATATGAATAATTACAACTAGCAATTACCATAAAAATCCATGCCACTTGATAACAAAAAGAAAATGAAAAACAAAAACCTACCTGATATTTTTTTGTGTTATTTTTTCTTCGTGGGTCTCATTGTATGTAGTCCAAGCTGTCCTGTAACTCATGGCCCTTATATTTCTGAGCATTTTTATTTAATTCACTGAGTCTGAAGTAAGAATCGTTATTGTGCCAGTTTTAAAACTAGAAAGTCACAATTCCCAACTGGATACAGGACCTTTCTATGTTGCTACTGGGTAATTTAAGTACCTAGACAGATGTATATGCAAGAAGCTTGGCAATTACGTCCATGATAACTATTGCCAGATCACCTATATGTTGCTATCCCAGTGTTCCCATAGGTCGGTCACCACATGCTCTTTATGTCACCTTTTCCATTTTTAAACATTTTAAATGCCAATGGGGATTTCTATCCCTTCCCTCAAACTTAGTATCTACTTCTTCTACAGTACTAAATGCTTTCACTTCCTTTGTAGTGCTAGAATGATACTTTAGAAGGTTGAGAATTTCCTTACAGATACTGTCTCAGTGAGGATCCAAGGAGATCCATAAGACTGAGTTGAATAAATGAATGAATGAGCATTTTAGACAAGCCTTACAAAGACAGGCATGACTCAATTATTGGAGCTATATATAAGTTTACTGTGTGATATCCTACAGCAATTATTGAAGGTAATGAATACACTTGAGGCTATTTGAATGAAGGGAAATGCAAAGTAGTTTGTAATATGGTATGCATTTACATTTTAGTTCTATTGGTAGAGCTGAAGTATTAAATATGTAAAATAGAATGCACCATTAGAGGATATAATAATATTTGTATTTAAAAGTGCATCTATTAAATGGTGGTATTTAATTGATACCTTCTAGGAAAGCAAAAATCAGTTTTCTCCAATGGAGTCTTGCTGGATCTATCAACCACACCCCAGGGCTGGCCCCATGCCCAGGAATAGCTGGCAAACACAAAACAGACTCCATGTTGTTTGGGGCAATTTTTTTGTTTTGGTTTTGATTGGTATCTTTGATTGGTATTGTATGTCTATAGTTATTGTTAATCTTACATTCAATTCTTAGTTTTAGGTAGATGATTACAAGACTCTTGGATTCTCTTTCCTCTGCCTTTTTCCTGGACATTAATTCCTTATATTGAAACAAGACACAAAGTACTAATTTTCTGTGAGACTATTATGAAACACCTAAAATCTTTGTTATTTTCTACTCCAGTTACTGAGATTTAGGCTTTATGGGTTTCGATATGTCAGCTGAAAATTATCTTGTATAAATAAATTATTTGAAGTCTGTAGGTTATTGTAATTCATTCACTGGAAAGGTCATTTTCTCTGAGATTATTATCACTTCCATAAACCTAATTTTTCTGTGATCTTAGTTTATAATTTTCTCTATCTTTCATGTTTAACAATTTCAGCTTGATATTTATTTTGAGTTTGGTTATATTATTTCTACTTAGAACATAATTTTCTGTTTTAGTCACACATATATTTTCCTTTAATTCTGAAGAATTTCAATGCTACTTTTGAAATCATTTTTTCTATATTCTCTATTTTCTCCCAAACACATACTGGGAAAATATTGTATTGTATTTCAGCTAGTGTACATTGTAGACCTTTATCACCCTTTGCATATAACCAATGTGACTACTCCAAATGTATTTTCCAGTAGCCAGTGTTGCTACTGCAAATGTATTATCCAAAATATATGCTCAGCTTTCTTAGCTATATTTAGTAAGGTATGTGCCTATTCAATTGAATTTGTAACACTGTTGGATTTACTTTTGTAATTGAAGAAATAATCATTGAGCAAGTGATGTAACTCAGTTTACAGAGGACTTGCCTAACAAACACCAAGCCCCAGACCTCACAATCTGGAAATGATAGTGCATGCTTATAACCCCAGCACTCTGGAGAGACACACAGGAGGATCAAAATGTCAAAGTAATTCTTGGCTTCATAGTATATTCAAGACAAACACATGACTCAGGATACTTATCTCAAAACTCTGAAATATAATTTCTGTATTTTTATAATTATAAACTGTTCTATTTTGACATGTTTAAATTTATTCTTAGAATCATACATTTAAATGGTTTAAATCTATTTGTAATTTTAGAATGACTTTTACTATAAGGAGAAAACTTTTATCTTTTAATTTAACCCTTACATTAACTTTGATCTCCAAAGGATATTATTTCTCATCAAATAATATTTTAAGCAAATATTAATATATGACATCAAATATTTTCCTTTAAAAGAATCCCTCACACTTGGATTTTAAAGTGTAATTCTCTCCCCATTTCATTCCAGTTTTTTAAAGATATGGATTCATTTCATTCAAAGAAAAAAATGTATTGAAGTATTGTAATAAGAACCTAAATTATACACAAAATTCAAATGCCACCTTCTAATTATACCTTGTATTCATAAGCATACATTTCCACTGAAACAAATTTTAATATCTTAGTTTTTAATACATATAATAAAGCAAATAGCTTTGACTCATGAACTTTGAACATTTTTTGTCTGTAATAATGGTTTTCCCAATTATCCAGAAGTAATGTGTCTGATAAAACTCATTGGCATTACATCGACAGAACACACAGGTTGTCTTTCAGCTAATAGTACAGTGATCCAGACATCTCCCAGAACAGACTGATAAAATAAAATATAAAGTAGGGACTGCTCTGCCAAATGTTTGTTCCATGTTCTAGGATATATTTTCAGATTCACTCTTTTTAGCTCTTTATTACTACAACTTCTATTTCATTTGATAATTTTTCATAGTTTTGTGGGGTTTTTTTCCAGTAATTTAAAGCACAAGGCATCCATTGCTGGTGGGAGTGCAAACTTGTATGGCTACTTTGGAAACCAATATGGAGGTTTCTCAGAAAATTGGGAATCAATTTACCTCAAGACACAGCTATACCACTCTTGGGCATATACCCAAAGGATGTTCAATCGTACCACAAGGGCATTTGCTCAACTATGTTCATAGCAGGATTATTCATAATAGCCAGAACCTGGAAACAATCTCGATGCCTCAACTAACGAATGAATAAAGAAAATGTGGTACATTTACACAATGGAGTATTACTCAGCTGTTAAAAACAATGACATCAGAAAACTTGAAGCAAATAGATGGAACTAGAAAAAATTCATCTTGAGTGAGGTAACCCAGACCCAGAAAGACAAACATGGTATGAACTCACTCATAAGTGGATATTAGCATGTTCTTTTCTAATGAGAGACAGAATGGGAGCAGATTCAGCTGCACAAGAAAGAAGGGAGGACCTGTGAGGATAGAGGTAGAGGAAATTGTATTCAGGTTATATTGTATGAGAAAAGAATCTATGGTTAATAAAAGAAGAAAAATAAAAATTAAAATATAAAAAAGAAAGATGTTTAAGTACATTTCCCCTATTTTGAACATGTTATATTCTGTTTTTATATTGTTTTAAAATTTTTCAGTTCTTTTTCACTAATAAAGATGTCTGAATCTCAAAAAATCATAATGTGTTAATATTTTTCATCTATGATATTCATTTAAAGTCAAATATAATATAGTAGTCAGAAGGTATTACCTCTTTAGCCTTCAACAAAAACTTGACCTTAAATCTGGGCTTGGTGGCATGTACTTTGATCCAAGTATATGGGAAACAGGGACAAATGGATCGTTAGATTGAGGGCATTCATGGCTCCATAGTGAGACACTTCCTCAACAAATAAAGTAGTAAAGTAAAATAGTTGCATTGTTCCCATGTTCCTCATTGAACTCTTGGAGAGAAAATGTAGTATCTGAGCTATAATGACTGCATTTCAAGTTTCCTTAAGGATCTTATGTGTTTTATTTATTTATTTTAGGTAATTTCAAATGATGTTTTGCCAAAGAATATAATCCTTACCAATCAAGAAAATAAAGTTACAATTATTCTTTAGTATAAATGACAAAATACTTGTTATAAGAACCCACAGATTATTCTCAACATTTAAAATCATAACTGCTCAGTCTTGAATTCCCTCATGTGCTTAAGGACTAATGTTTTCTATTTTGGGGCCATAAATTACCTGTAATGTTTGCACTTCTTAAAGGCTGTGTCATGGACTACGGCAAAAATCACCTATGTAATGAATAGCCAGCAAGGACAGCAAAGCATGTACTTCTCTATTACCCCTTAGCAGATGGTTTCAACTACTTTAATGCTGTTTTGCATTGTTTTATACACACACAACTTGTATATTTTTGCACGACACTTCTGAGAGACTTTCAAACTAGAAATTACTACATCCTTAGGGTTCTCAGGTGGAGTTTTGTAAAGTGTATGTGAG
The DNA here is from genome assembly GCA_902168405.1 of Peromyscus aztecus. NCBI lineage: Eukaryota > Metazoa > Chordata > Mammalia > Rodentia > Cricetidae > Peromyscus > Peromyscus aztecus. The sequence goes on along the minus strand of CABHPQ010172737.1, from coordinate 75,022 downwards.
AGCTGGTTAATACTGGATCCTAAATATAACACCACTTATTCCCGAGTCAATGGTCAGTGAACTTACATAATTTGTAACTGCCAATTCTGGGAGTATGTACAGAGAAAAGTCAGTCAGTGATACAAATCCAAATGAATCTATTGTCTTCATAAACAGTTAGGGAGCACACCAGTAACTTTAACCTATCATGGTCCTGGCTAATGCAGGAAAAGAACTCTTTGTCATTAAAACTATATAAGTTAGAAATCACTAGGGAAACACAACAAAGTATTTAAGATGGGTCCGTTAGTCCAGTTTGGTTGGTATAATGAAGTACTTGAGGCTAGGTAACTTTATAGAGAAAGCAAATTGATTTAGTTCATAGCTCTTGGCACCGACAGTAATTCTGGCCATTTTATTATTCACTGTGTGACATTATGATGTATAATGTCATAGAAGAAGCACAAGTAAAAGCAAGAAAGAAATTCAGGGATAAGTTCTGGATTTCATAACAACAATCTTTTTGGAGATCTCTCTCAAATGTCCCCTACTAGTCACATTAAGTCCTTATAAGGACATGTCTGTCACTATCACATTATCCTCCACTCTTAAAGGCCTCATCACCTCTCACCTCAACACATTAAGAAACATGGCTCCAATTCCTTAAACTCAAGGACACACAATCAATCCATATTCAAACCTTAACAATGATCACATCTAGGGATCAGAAATGAGTGTCTGAAAAATAGTTTTGCTCTTTATATTACACTGCCCACGGCAAAAGGAGGCTTATGTGATCAGTATTGAGAACATCAGGGCTCCATGGATATAAGCAAAAGTATTTAGAAAGTAATTTGATGACCTGACTATTTAGCAAAAACAATAAAACTTTCTACCCTAGGGCCTGTTTTCTCTACAGCCAAAGAAAAAATATTGTGCTTGTAATAGGTATTTTTAGCTTATGATAGTTTTCTTATGTCTACTAATATGCATGGCCTAATTTTATTCACAGCATTTCTTAATCAAATGTCTGAGAATATTTTGTTACATCAGCTAAATCTCAGACATCAGCTGGATAATCTAAAATGCAATTAAATTCTGACAGTGTGTACCTGGAGTCAGACTAATATCCCATATGAAAAGGCTGTGTCTCAAACTATACCCATGGCTCTTTCCAGTAACAATCCTCAAGAGATCTGCATTTTTAATGGGCCATATATAAATCACAGGTTCCCAGGACCTCCTTCATGGATTCAATAATTTTCTGCAATGACTTAGGGGAACTCAGGATAGGGATTTACTTACTATTACATCTTTGTAAGATGATGCTAAACAGTCTTATTAATAAAAAACATGGATCCAGATATTGGGGTTAAAACTGAGAGATCAGAAGAATAGGACAAGCCACAGACAACTTCATCTCACCAACTCCAACTTCATCTCAGCTTCCAAAGAGACCTACTTCCTGTATACCCTCACCTATATGCCTTTCTGTTCTGCCATCTCATTCCCTCTCTCCGCCCAGCTACATCACTTCCTGTCTGTACACATCTCCAGACCTCTGTGGTTATTGCTGGGATTAAAGGTTTGTGCCGCCATGCCTGGCTCTGTTCCCAGTGTGGCCTTGAACTCACAGAGATCTGGATGGATCTCTGCCTCCTGAATGCTAGGATTAAAGGTGTGTGCTACCATTGCCTGACTTCTATGTTTACTATAGTGGCTGGCTTTTTCCTCTGATCCTCAGATAAACTTTGTTAGAGTGCACACTATATTGAGGGACACAATATATCACCACACATCTTCAAGAAGTGTACACAGAAAAAAAGACAAGTGAAAAATACATGGTACGTACCCCACCCTTCATGTACTACATGTGGTTTGAACTTGAAATACTTCTCACTGTTTTCATTTTAAGTTTTCATACAAGTTCCATCAGGAGAAATGGTTGATTAAATTGTCTGCCTTTGGTAATCCACTCAGCATGCTGTCTCTTATTCCTCAATGGATGTTCAGCAATGGTCTGAACATTCTAAGACTCTAATCACACAGTAGAGGCCTCTGGCAGTCAACCGTCATGCTGAAGCTGTAGAAGAGTACAGATTAACACACTAAGAGTTCATATGAACATGGAACCAGGGATGGTGGATAGGGAGTCTTCTCTAGTTAACAAAATAGGGCTGATCCAACTTAATTCCAGTTACCAAGAAAATGCCAAGGGCTTATCTCTATGTCAAGAACATATATTCTGTATCTCCTAATGGGATAGTATGTTGATGTGCTTACTGCACATCAGTACATAGTCAGTACTGCATCTTTCATGTAACATCCAATCAGTTCTGCATTCTCATTTTCTTAACATGTCATTTGAAATTTTTCTCTGAACTAGATATTCATATTATGTGTGTAACCAAATCATTTTTAAACAAAATGACTTAGAAGCTTATATTCATGTATTTTTTCATACATGAGCATATGTGTGTGAAACAATAATAATCAAGAAAATGAGCCTATCAGCTTGAGAGTGGGAGGCATAGGAGAGTTTGGAAGGAGGAAAGGGAGCAGGTAAAATGATATAATTCCATTTCAATTAAAACCACATTTATAAATATAATTTTTTGTTTCTTTTCTCTAGAAAAATATATGAAACATTTAATATTTAGTTTTTGCTGAGATAGATAATTTCTGCAGTAAAAGCATCTATATTTGATAGATTTCATCTTTCTGTTAAGTAAATTGGTAAAGTGTATTTTCTTAGGCAATTTCACACTTCATCTAACTTCTCAAAGTTATATATGGTATTCCAAATTGTTTCATTTTTTTCATTGCCATTATAAATTTCACATCTTTATGATTACTTGTACTATTTGTTTCTCATCCAATTTCATTAGTATTTTTTTTTTGTGTGGAGCTTTCATGTCAAGGACTAGCATTTTGACATGATAATTTAGGTTTTTTTACTTTTCTCTACATTTTTCATCCTTTTCCCTTGTCATTTCCACTGCTCTGGGTTTTTGTCATTCATCTATGGCTCTATGCCCTATTTTCAGCTGCATTTTCACAAACTTTTTCATTTTATTTTGTTATTGTTTGTACAATGAAAGTGTGTGTGTTTAATGTGGATTTGTGTTATATGCAGGTGTGTGTGTGTGTTTGTGTGCACACATGGAGGCTAAAGGTAGACATTGAGTGTCTTCTTCAATTGTCCTTGACCTTAACTTTTTGAGACAGGGTATTTCACTGAACTTATCAGAGCTAGCTCAATCATCTAAAATGGCTTTTCACCAAGCCATCAAGATCTTCCTGTCTTTGCCTCTGCAGAGCTGATTTCCCTTTGTTCAGGTCATATTGAGTCAAGTCAATGTTGCATCTTAGCCTTCACATTTCCTGATTGTCTGTCTGTCCCTGTTTCTTCTGGATATTTCCAAAACTCTTTGGCTGGCCACCTGTATCTGTTTGCTCCAACTGTTGTCTAGTCAATGAAACATCTCCTGACCACCATATAAAACTGCTCCTAAGACATCCATACTCAATAGATGAATCCATGCTCTCTGTTAGTGTATAGTTCTCCAAGGGCCAATATGCTACATAACTTGCTTGTTCCTTTATTTAAGGTTTTCTATCCTAACTCATCACAATGTTCTATTTCCCTCACCACCCCCTCTCTCCTTAAACACTCTATTGCTAGGATTTAGGACTTGATCTGGTGCAGAAGAGACATTCAAAGATTAAATGATGTAATTACTTTTCTTTCATATTGATACTCATAGATATTAACATTCACTGTAAATGTGTAAAAATGCCATTATTTTCTACTAATAGAGCTCCCATTCCCACACTTGGCCTCCACACAGGTTTGGACCTACCTTACTGAGGAGAATCTGTTAAAACCATCTTCAATATCCAATATCTATGCATTTAAATCTCCTTTACTTTCTTGTTCTATTTCTAAAATCTCTATTCTTTTTTTGTTTCTCCATACCTATTATTTTCTCCTAGATTGTGATTCCCACATCAATCACTATCTTGTGATGTGTAATTATTATAAATTTATCTTTAGGGCTTTTTTTTCATATAAGGCTCATCCACAGATACACAAAAAATAATATGAATTAAACATATCATTTTCCAATTCTTATATATTATAGTGTACTTATCAGTGTGACTAACATTTCCTTGGAAGACATAACCTTCTGATTAGTGACTCCCATACTAATGTGAAAGGTTAGTTGATGAACCAATCCAAGAATATAGTGTATAGTCACTTTTTGTCCATGGATAGAGAAGAAAAATTGAAAGGTTAACGAAGAATAAATGATTGGGCTAGAGTGCCTCTGCCAATATTTACAAGTTTTTAGGGTTCTTTCCAGAAATTCAGTATAAAATTAATGTTAAAATTTTGAATTTTGACTGAGATGTCTATCAAAATGCAAATGTATTTTCTTTTTTTTTAATATATTCTCCTCTCATACATTACATCACAACCCCAGTTCCCTCTGGCTCTACTCCTCCCAGGGCCTCCCCATCTCCACTCTCCACCAGATCCACTATTTTCAATATCCGAAGTTTATTTCTTGAACCAGATGTGTTTTCATTAAACTGAACTGGCTTCTTATAAAAAAGACTGTTTAATGATTTTAATGACACTTGTTTCTGATACTGTATTCAGGAGACTTATTCACTAATTGTCTCAAGAGGATGTTATAGCAAATTATTCTCCTCTGTGGACATCTGGATTTTTTAAAGACAGAATTTACTTTAAATTTCACGTTTGACAAATGCCTAAGATCTTCTGAAGGTGTCTACCATCTGGGAAGAATAATATTATTTCTTTGAATATTTAAAATATTTTCCTTTGAAAAAGACAACAAGAAGAATTTTATTGGTTTCCACTCAATGATATTTATAAATCTCCTCTATAATGCTAACCTGTTCATCTGTATGTTGCATTTTTAATCTGTTGAATAATATACTCATGTCTGTGAAGGTCAACAGGCTTATGTATGCCTTGAAATTTCTCTGTGTGATTGTTTAACACATCTGCATTACATGTTCAGTAAAAAACATGGAACTTTCATTTGCATTAATGAATTTGCATGTTTCACCAGTAAACATGAGCTTTATTAGTCACCTCACGTATTCAGTGTTAACTGTAGACGAATTTCTAAATGGTCTTATTAAATAAAAAACACAGAGCCAAATATAGGAGTCAAATCCTTAGATCAGGGAAATAGTGACAGCCACCAGCCAACCTACCTCACCAACTCTGCAGCTTCCAAATTTAACTATTTCCTATCTACCCACGCCTTTATATGCCTTGCTTTTCTGCCCTCTCATTGGCTCTTAGCCCAGCTACCTTAGTTACTTGTCACTGCCTGTCTGTACAAACCTCCAGGTCTCTATGGTTGGTATTGGGATTAAAGGCATGTGTCACCACACTTGGCTCTGTTCCCTAGTGTGGCTTTGAGTACACAGAGACACTGCCTGCTAAATTATAGGATTAAGGGTGTATGCTACCACTGCCTGACCTTTGTGTTTGCTCAAAATGCTTTGCTATTTCTTCTGATCTCCAGGCAAACTTTATTTATTAACATACAAATAAAATAGCACCATATTTCAGCACAAATAAAATATCACCACAGTTAACATATTCACAGATTCCACTAAACATTAAACCACAATCCATTTACTTAATGGCAGCAAAACTCATTACAAGTATAACTAGCATGTCTCATAGTTTCCAACATGTTTTTCATTAGTTAGTTATATAATTTTGAAACAAATGTTTTATGTTTTTAATAAATAATATAGTTAGAAGATGCCTTAGTGATGAAAAGAGGACTTGAGTATGAATATCTAGATTTACATATTTAATTCTTATTTTTCCTTTTATTGAAAAAGGGTATCTCCTCCCTCTGCTCCTCCAAGTTCCTCCCTACCTCCTCTCCCGTCCTGATCCACTCCCTTTTTGTCTCTCATTTATTTATTCTTTGTGTCTTTCACATCATACCTCCTGATCCCACCCCCCAAAATAACAAAATTTAAGAGAAAAAAGGAAGAAAGGGGAAATCAGAAAATGTTCTGAATTACTGGGAAGTATAATTAAACCTGAACACATATTAAGTTGTGTTCTTAGTAAATGCTAGATTATAATCTGACCTAGATCTAGAAAGATTACTGTCTAAATTTGTCTGTATTTGGTCTTCTTCTTCACGCTTTAGATTTCATAACACCTTCTGAACATATCAGATAGTAACTAATTAAGCTATCATGTGGGACATTCCCTGTAAGTGTTGATATATGTTCTTCTTATGGTTATTAATTATAGAATATTTGCTGCCTTTAGGCCAATATATTATTCATATTATACTTATCACCCAATTCATTCAGTCTACTTAAAAAAAAACACAAATATTTCAATAAACACAACAAATGTTGAAAATTGCCACTTTGTATTTTCTTCCCAATAGTTATTTTGTCCTGTATAATCCTGTGTGGTTCATCTTGGGAACTACATGATTTCACTTGAATAGAATCCTTGCAAGAGTTAGATTACAGAGATTAGACAAAATTTAAATTAGTCACTTAATATTGATTCTTTGAGAATTTCACGTAACATATTTTGATTAGACTCACACAGTTCTGTCCTTATTCCTCCTAGACCCACCCATGTCCCAGCCCACCCATTTCACTGCCTGGAGGATCAACTTTCAGCAAGCAGTGCAGGGCTGGAAATCCATGGAGTCGGCAAACTAGACTTTTTTATCTGAGGGGTTAAGGGAGAAAAGACACTCACACACTCTCTTGATGGTTTCCTTCCTTATTCTTCTTCTGTGTTCTGATTCTGTGTTCTACACTCTCTTTTCTTATCTATATCCAGACATGTCCCTTCTGTCTCTCTTGATGTTTTCCTTTGCCTTCTCTTTATTCTTTCCCTTACAGCTTATATACCCCAGCAGAATCTTTCAAGCATGATAAAAATTATAATGTAGTTTCATTCTGTTTTTTGAGTGAATGATTACAATGAAAACAAGCAAAAAACATGTTTTCCATCTCCCTTGACATGATTAAACATTTTATGTATTACAGGTGAAAAACAAATTATCCCAAGAACCCACGTACATTCATACCCAAGCAACTTTTTCTAGATTAACCATGAGGGAAGGCAAGGTATTCTTCCCAATTGGGTCTTTTCCTGGCAGGCTGCATATTGTGATTACAAAGAAAGAACCAATCACTTTATTACTCGTGTTGAAAGGTAATTTATAAGGAATCTTAAAGGGCTCACAAATATAATCTTTTATACATGAAAAGCAGTCAGCTCTGCTTAAATCTTTAGTGTGCATACCCACTCATCAATAGTTTTTCATATCAGAAGACTGAGGGCAGACATGAATATAAGGAGTTAATCATCATCTTTGGTCATCAACCAATCCTAGCAGAATAGGTGCATCAGCTAATAATTGTGATGCTTTGTTCTTATTCCCTGACCTTAACGAGTCCCTCATTCAACTACATGCCTTTCTAAATCTTTAGATTGTCTTTCTTGGTTTTTCACATCAAAGCTGTTTAACAAAAACATCTTATTCTAACTTTAACTTATTTTCAAAGCTTTGTTTTAGCTATGATGCACTCTGAAACTTATGAACCCATCTCCCAACATTAAGATTAAAAGAATTTAAGCTAGCTGAGCTACTGGGACTCAGTTGTTTTTCTTAATCATCAACCTAAGCCAAAGTCTATATGGCTTCTCAATAGAAACTCATGTGTTCTAGCTGTGTGACACTTCCTTGTTTATATTTTTAATCATCAAAACTCCATTTAAACTAACATTATTACTATAAATTAGACAGTACAACTTAGGAAGAAATCATGTTCCTAATAATCCACATGTAAAAATGACCAGTAGAATGGGATATTTCCATGATACAAACATACTACATTACAAACAGTGGGGATCTCTCCTTACCCATTTGCATCATACCAGATACAAGAGAAAGATGGCAGCAGGAAACATATGAGCACACAGCAGGAGCAAAAGACATTCTGGAGTCCATGGTCCAAGGACCTTGTCTATCAGAGATTCACCCATCAAGGGTTTTCCTCCTGGTGGGATGACACCTTGAACTTAAATTGCTCCCTGCTGCACCTCTGACATGGTCACCATCACACCCAATTATGAATCTTCTTTAAAAACATAGTACAAAATAACTTTTGCTGCCTATACAACTTGAGTGTGTGCCACCCACTGGATAGTTATTGTTCTACCAGGGGCCACACCTTCCTTTCCCAGCATCTATCAATTGCCAAGATGCCCTCAGCTAGGGGTGGGATTTTACACCTACCTCCTCTCTCCAAGATAGAATTTTTATCTGGCTTGAACATGCACAGGTCTTGCCCATGCTGTCATAACTGCTTTGCTATGAGTTTATATAGGTATCTGTCCTATTGTGTCTGAATCACACTGTCCCCAAGTGCTCACCTATAGCTTCTGATTTTTATAGTCTTTCTCACCATCTTCTATGATGATCCCTGAGTCAAGAAAATAGGGGATATGAAATAGATGCTCCTTTATGAAAATAAATGTTAGTTCATAAATGGCCTATGATATAAATTACATATTATGTGGCTCTGATATATTTTGAACTAGTAGCAGAGATTTTAAGACATACATGATCAACATTAAATAATACCAAAATAGTCTGAATAGACCACAATTCCTTTCCAAATGTAAGTAATATGATTGAGTGGAAGCTACAACCCATGGTTTGATTGTTCTCATTTTAGGTAGTTACTGCTGCTGTCATTATTTTAATAACATCTCAAAATAAACAAAGTTTGGTCAAGAAAAATAAATTTGAAATAGTGAATATTTCTATTTTGTAGTTAACCAAACTTAGTATCTACGCCTTAGTTCCTTTAACTGTTGATGTGATAAAACATTTTAATAAAAGTAGTGTAAAGGGAAAGAGACATATTTTAGCATAACATTTAGTGTATAATCAATTACGCTAAATGCAACAGGAGCCTGAAGACCCTGGACGTATTGCATCCACAATCAAGTAAAGAGAGTGATAAATACATACTTGCTAATAATCAGCTAACTGTCTCCATTTTATACAGTCCAGGAGCCCCTGCCAAGGACTGCTGTTCCCTGCACTGCATCATTTAAGCTAAAATGAGAATGCTAGTAACTGAATCTGGATACTCCGCAAGAACAACAAATTCTTCTAGCCACTAAGCCATCTATCTAGCCTTTCAATAGCCGTTTTTTTTGGGGGGGATTCAAGACGGCGTTTCCCTGTGTAGTTTTGGCACCTGTCCTGGGTCTCACTTTGTAGACCAGACTGGCTGGCCTCGAACTTACAGAGAGCCACCTGGCTCTGCCTCCTGAGTGCTGGGATTAAAGGCATGAACCACCACCACCTGGCTCAAATGCAAATTTTTATTAAATAAGAAACAGGTGAAATTTACATGAGATACATTTTCAAAGTTCCTTTATTGACACAAAACTAGGCTTGGGCTAATGGGGAAAGAATCTGTATTTTTGTACAGAACAAAATAACTCCATACAAAGCCAGTTCTTCCTGGTTTAATGAATAAATGCCTTGAAATCTTTAAAAAGTATTCAGTGGATAATTTTATGGAGCCATTTAGACACAAAAAGGAGGTGGTACAATAAATATGCAAGAATTATTAAGAAATTGATAAAAAACTAAGCCTATAATGACAAATACCCTATAAGATGTTGCAAGTAGTTATACATTTCCACATCTATTATACAGATATTTATTTATAGCATGTATATTACCTATAAATATTAATGCAAGCACTTCAATATTTGAAAGAGTTTTCTTAAAAAAGGGGGTTAGTAACACGTGAAGGGAATGATCTATGAATTAATAACATTGAAAATCGAGAAGTGAAAAACGTTTATATGAAACATATTTAAGACTATGGGGGGAGTTGCTTCCTTTGGTTTTTGATCTAGCTTTAACAAGCAGCACATCCCCAAGAATTTACTTGGAGGGACTCTACGAAGGAGGAGGATACTTCTTAACCACACCTAAGGTCTCAGTAGAGGGTAACCACAAGGTCCTAGCTAAAGTATGTTATTAACCATATAAACAAAGTTGAGTTGTGTTGGTTTTCTTCTCCTCACTGCACAAAATTAAAGAAACTAGATTTAAACATTGTTTGTATGTCTCATATGAGCAGGTTATATTGACCTATAGATTTAGTACAATTATTTTTCCTTCAAAGACATATTTTTAATATAATAAAATAAATCTAATAAGATAAAACATAGACTATCACATTGAAGTTGGACAGGACAAATCAACAGAAGGGAAGGAATCAAGAGAAGGAACAAGAACCAGAGACCAACTTGTTTGCACACTCAGGAATCCCAGAAATACACTAAACTGGAAGCCAAAATATAGGAACAGAGGACCTGGTACAGACCTTTGTATGCAAGACAGAAGGTCCTGCGCATGTTACTTGAGTCTCTGTGAGTCCATATGAACTTTTCTTGTTGATTTAGAGGGTTTTTTTTTTCTTGGTGTCCTCTGTCATCTCTGGCTTTTATACTCTTTCTGCCTCCATTTCCATGGGGTTCCCTGCGCTCTGAAGCAAGAGATTTGATGGAGATATCTCATTTAGGACTGAATATTCCAAGGTTTCTCATTCTCTGCATAATGTTTAGCTGTGGGCATCTGTATTTGTTCTCATCTGCTGTGGGAAGAAGCTTTTCTGATGATGGCTGAGCAATGCACTGATCTATGAGTATAACAGAATATCATCAGGAATCATTTTATAACTACATTTTTCAGACTATTAGATTTTTTTTTGTTTTATCCTATGTCCCTGGGCTATATATTCTCTAATTCTTGATCACTCAAGTAATGTCAGGTGTTCCATCTCATGGAGTAGAACTTAAGTCACTTAAGTTATTGGTTGGTTACTTCCACAAGCCTTGTGTCAATTTAGTACAATTCTTACTAAGACAAACCTGATTGAGATTAATTGGAGAAACGGCAAGCTTACTCTAAATTTAATAATGTCTAACATAATATATAATACCTAAAGAACTCTAAAAAGGTAATACAATGGGAGAGATCACATTATTTAGTATGTGCTACAAGAGAGACAATTATACATAATATCTCTACATATTATACACTGCATACAGATTATTATGTAGTAGATACTATACTCACAATGCACTAGGCAGCTTGTGCATGACATTATATTAAAGAGCAGTAAAAAGAAATGGGAAATGGAATACGGAGAACAGAGAAGTCCACAAAAAGCTATATAAATAGACGTGCCTATCAACAAAGCTACAGAAACAATTCGGTGAAGGAAGGGACAAGCCTTTTCCTGACTATGAACAGCAATGAACAAACCTTGACCCAAGCCTCACACCGAATAAATGGTAGATCCAAAATAAATCATGAACTGGAATGTAAAATTTAGAACTGGAAACCACTGAAGGCAGAAAGATGAATGCGTGTGTATTTACAATGTGATGCTGCAAACAAGCTGTCGAAGGAAAAAATAGTGGTAACTGAGAAGTCGTAAGATTTCAGTATTTTGAAATCTCTCAAAAGTCCACAGCCAAATGCCTACTCCATTTAGACATGTATAAAGATAATGTATAAAAGATGAGAAGTAATCCAGAGGGTGTAAAAATGATAAAAAGCTTATGAAAAAAATGTTCAGAATCAGTTAGCTGCCAGGAAAACAAAACGCAATGAAGTATTCCTGTACTACATGGATGGTTAAAAACAATGAAAAAAACCAAAACAAACAGATATAAGAAACAAACAAAAAACTCTCAGTGTAATGTCTAATGACAGTGAGAATGGGGAGAATCTAGATGCTTGCCCATGTTTGCTGATCATTGAGAAGTGAGTTGCTATTCTGGAAATTAGTTTGGCAGTTTCTTAATACAAAAACTGCACAAAATCATACTTAAGACATTTATTCCAAAGCAATAAAAGGTGTTGCACGTGAAGAATCATAACAAATAATAAAGTTTATTGATAGCAACCCCAATATAGAAACAATGTAGATTTCTTTTTAACAGACTACATCCTAAATTAACTGCTCAGCATGCATAACATGGACACTATTTAGCAATAAAGAATAAATTATTCATTATGACATTGTCATAGTCAGTAAGTATGCGAGATCTTGTATTCCTTATTAAATTCTAGGCACATTAATATTTAGTATTATGTGTTTCTTGTGGAAAAATATTACTGAAACTTCACTATGCATATCATTTTGCTATTGCCTTTAAAATTATTGATTAATCTTCATAATTCAATGATGAAAAGTATCAAAATATTTACTTATACATGAAATGTATATAGTTGTCTTTAAAAGTATAAATATAAATAGCTTTCAATGATTTAAAAAAATAAGGAATATTTACAGGTACATATCCTAATGTAAAAAAGACTTGCAATTTTAGAACAATTTTTACTTCTTCAATTTTTTCATTTATTTTTGAGATTGTAAATATATTTCTCCCATTCTTTTTCTCACTACAAAACCTCCAATACCCTTCTCATTTCTATCTTTTAAATTGATGGTTTCTTTTTCATTAATTGTTATCTCATGCACATCTATATTTACATACATATTCAAAAGTATAATCTGCTTATCTGTATAACGTTACATATATGTAACAGTGTCTGTCCTTCATTAAGAAGTATGTTAACTTCTAATAGTATAGACAGGTCAAAAATCTGTGAACATATAAAGCACTATTTTCAGTTTTTCTTAAATATAACTATACCTTACATGTTATCTTCTAATTCAGTGACATGCTCATCCTCATGTTGTTATCTCTATATGTATTTTTGTTTGTTTGTTTCAGTAGTACTCTGTTTTAAATGAAGATTGTCTCTCATGTGAGAGACATGTGGCACTCTACCAGCGAACTTCAGCCCCAGACATATATTTGACATTCTATTTTCAATTATAAAGATACTTGTTCTTGTACCTATGCTATATCCCTTACAATGGAGTTTGGCCATGTGTTACATGATTATCAGCAATGGAGAGGCAAAGATACATGAACAGGGCAATACACCCACACCAAAATTTTTTTAATTAATTACTGTGATGAATATGTATTCCATCAAAATCAACAAACACAATATTTCAATTCTCCATCTTACATTTGAAGGAGAACATGAAAGCGAATGTAGATATGATAGACCTACATGGCCTTTGGATGGTCTCATTGACTGGCTCCTTAGTGTGTGTCATAGGTGAAATTTACAAATTTTTCTTCCTTTTTTAACCATTGTAATGAAAACACTAGTCTGAAAATGGTCATATAAAATATATAATATAATTATGGCTTTTTGATCTAATATTTGGTACAGTTGGAGAATATGTAGTCAAAAATCAGTGATAGTTCTGTCACTGGGGACAAGAAAATGGGGCCACACACATGAACCATGTGTGTGGGCATCTCACAGTTCAGTGCTGATAGAACTTGATGGATAAATTAAAGATTGAACAGTCAGTTTCAATTGGTGGCTTATTTTATTTTAAGTTTTTTTTTTGCCTTGATTTTGTGTCAGTGTCAGACAACTATTTCTCAGTCCTTTATTTATAAATTCCCTTTTATCTTTTCTTTTATTTAAATGTTAAGATCTTATATATTAGTATAATTGATTGAGAATTTTGAATATGGTTCAAAATAAAGGACCAATCTCTGGTTTTATGCAGATAATTCAGCTTTTTCAACACAGTGTATGTGTGTGTGTGCATGTGCAAGTGTGTGTGTTTGTGTGTGTGCTGATTTTCATGTGTGCATGCAGATGAGCATGCTTGAGTATGCATGCGGAGGCCAGAAAAATCAACATTTGTTGATTTTTGTCTAGTTCTATTCAACTTCACTTTTGAGACAGGCTCCCTCACAGAATCCAGCGCTGACATGCTAGCCCATGAACTTTAGGGATTCGTGTGTCTCTGTTCCCTGAGAGCTGATACATATGCATAACCTTGCTCTGGGCTTTCATGTGTGTGCTGAGGATTGAAACTCATTTCTCCTTCCCTATGTTTCTTTCAGCCCTCCCATGTTCCCAAAGCTTTCTCACCCTTGCTTTCTTTCAAATCCATGGCCTAGAGCCTCTTGTACTTCTTGTTAGAAGTACATAGAAACAACATATTCAGTCCATATAATGTTACTTGTATATATCTGATTTCAGAGCTGACTGTTCCTTCTAGATACACATTTGCAATAACTCCAACCTGGAGAAAACCCTATCTCCCACTTTCAGAATTTCTAAGATATCTCTAGTTCTTTGTCTAGGATTTGGGGCCTGTAGAATTTATTCCTTCCAAGTTAGAGTGCTTATTCATGTCATCTTTGTTCAGGTCTTATTCAGGCAGTTCATAGGTATAACTTCCCTGGCATGTCTAGGAGACAGTCTTGTAGCACTCTCACGCTATTTCTCTGGCTCTTACAGCCTTCCCACATACCCCTGTTACATTCCTGGAACCTTAGGTGTACAAGTTGTGTTGTAGAGGATCAGATAGGGTTGGGAACTTCCAGAGGTTAAAGGTAAGTCTCTGTTGCTGAAGACACCATGCATTTTGGACACAGAACTTAGAGAAGCCAAGCTATATTTAACCTTAAAACATCCTCCCTGAGGACTAGATTTCATGGTATCAGGAGGTATCAGGCAAGCTTCCGAGGGAAGAAAGCAGCCAATAGTTCTAACAAGCTGGGATGCCTATGAACAACAACAAAAACCAGCATAGCATGAGAACCCCATGGATGCAATAGTGGCACTCATCTTGATGGTAACCAATCGCTGTCTAAGTGGACTTAGGTCTGTTGAACAGAGGGAAATCATGCCAAGCTTACTACTGCCTTTGGTTACCTGGCAAACATATCTTATTTCATTATTTAAGACATTTCAGTTAGCACTTCAATTTATAGACTCCTTATGTCATAACATTCTCTCCAGTATGCAACATTTACATATGTTTATGCTTATTTCTTTAATCTGTTCTTTTACTATGGGTTCTAGAAACCTTAGTACATTATTCCTAATTTTTAAATAAGTCACTCTGTTGAAACCAGGTGCTTATAAAGGAAATGGGGTTATTTATTATCCATTTACTAAGACACTTTTCTGATCTTTCATTTGTCTCAAAAATAAAAATAAAAATTAGATCTGATAGGCTCAGATAAGATTACTTTTGTATTTAGAATTTCGACTGTCTCCTGCTCTCCTTCAAATAGATAGAATCAGTATGCAAGACACTGGCAGCTCCAAGACCTTGGAGCTCCCAAGAGAGCCTTTAATTGACAGGATTTGTTAATGACAATCAAAATATTTATTTATCGTTTTTCTTAAAGCTTTACAGTATTCAGTAATTACTAAAGATCATCAATTTTCCCAGGTTTATCATTCTCAAGTCTCTCTGTTCAAATGGCGTATATGATTATTCAGTTTTACGAAGAAACAAATTAAATGTCAGATTAAGTAACTTTACTGAGATGTTAGGATGACATATCTAAAGTCAAAAATTATCACGAAAGCCAAAGACATCATCCAATATTTGTTGATGAATAAGTCTCTGCTCTCTCTGAGCAACAGACTTCATCTTCATAAAGAAGAAAAGTCAGCCTAGTTACTAGGTTGGTGTGGCCTAAAATTAAATTTTGAATCCATCTGAAGTCAAGAGAATAGAGAATATACTCTGAATTTAAAGTACAAATAAAATTGTGTCTCTGTTTTACTGCTGATTGATGGTATAAATTATCTTGTGTTCCTGACATGGTTATAGCAAAACATCTGCTTCTGGCTTATAAACCAACAAAGTGTACACACATTGTGGGGATGAATAAAATGTGCAATAAAGATGGAAGAAATCGACATTACAAGTTAGATGTCATAATAACATATTTGAATTCAAGGACAGAGTTAGGACAAATGTCTCACCAGTAGCAATAGAAATGCTAGCTTTCTAAGTTGAAATTGAAATGCATCAATAATTTTTAAAACACTTTGCACATATTTATTATCAATGCTGCACTACCAAAAAATGCAGAAAAATGGAACAGCAAGATGACCCAGCAGGTAGAATGTCCATCACGTCTTATGACCAGAGTCCAATCCTCAGACTCACATGGTAGAAGGCGATAACCAGGCCCTAAAAGTTGTCCTCTGACCTCTACAAATATACTGTCACCCATGCTCCCTGCCCCAAATGAATAAGAAAAACTGTGCTGAGAAATAGATACAGGTGCATATGATTTCCATACATCATAAATGTGTCGAAAATACATTTGCTATTTGGAAATAACTTAATATAAATATTATGTTGATTCAGTGGCAAAAGATTTTATGACCAGTCTTAAGAAATTATGATTAGTGAATAAGGGTGAAGGCTTTAAGTGAGCACCAGCTCAATGCTGTATTCAACTAGTTG
The DNA here is from genome assembly GCA_902168405.1 of Peromyscus aztecus. Classification (NCBI taxonomy): domain Eukaryota; kingdom Metazoa; phylum Chordata; class Mammalia; order Rodentia; family Cricetidae; genus Peromyscus; species Peromyscus aztecus. Next base: position 58,576 of record CABHPQ010172737.1, on the reverse strand, counting down.
TGTGGGTGTTGTCTGAGTTATATTTTTTTCTGACTAGCTGACTCCAGTTATTATTTCTCCTTCATATGTTACATCAGTATTCAACAAAGATTTTGACATTAGTATATCCACACTGGTGGTTTAGGTCAGTAATCCTAGATTCTGTAGAGGCTGCGACAGGAGAATGACAAGTTCAGTGCTTGACTGGTGTACAGAGTGAAGTCAACACCAGCCTGGGCAATTATTGAGACATCTTCTCAAAATTAAAAAGAGACAAAATTCTAGAGAAAGACATAGAAAGAGCAAGAGAATGAAAATTATACCCCAAATTGTGAATTGGAAAGAAATTTTCCTGGTGAATATGTTCACTAAGAATATGACTAATGCCAACTAGGATGGGAAAGACACGACCTATTTCATAATGTAGAATTTTTTGTCGTCTATCCTTTCCTTGAGGAGACACTAACAAATTCCAATTCCTCCACACAGCTTATCAACTAATGACAGACTATCAGAAAAACTCTGTGAAAGGCCAACATGTAGAGTAAATGAATTTACTGGGCTTATGTGTAGAACAATGGTCTAAGGTTATTCACCATAGAACTAAAGCATCCACCCCACCAGAAAGTTTCATCTCAGCATGTAGCATGTCTTCCCTTTAGCTGTACAGTGGAGTCTGTCCTCTTCAGTCTACCTTCCACATTCTGGGTACTCTGTCACCTCACAAGATAAAAGTATCTGTTACAGCTTGGGCCAAATTACATACGGGTAGAAAAGAGATATAAGGAGTGGCTGACACTTCGGGTGAAAGTTCTATGTCCTTCAATATTAACTCTATGAGAAAGCATGAACTGGCCTGATACTGAAGAGCTCTTTCGAGTGTTCACAGCTGCTCTGATGACAATGCTAATGGTTGCTATGTTATCTACAAGCTATTGATGCCTATGGCAAATCAGCATGGATCCAAAATCTGAAAAAATGGAAATGATACTGTGCTTTCAAAAGAGTTCTGAGGTTCCTCGTAGTTCTGCGGCTGGAAAGAGACTTGACAGCTAAGAACACTTGCTATTCTTGGAAATAGACCCAGGTTTACTTCCTAGAAACGAAAAGACAGCTCACAACTATCCATGATTCCAGTTCTAGGGCATCCAAATGCCATTTTTGGCATCTATTGGCACAAGGCTTTAATGCAGTATATATATGATATGCAAAGAACACACACACACAAACAAATAAATATAAAATAAATAAATCTTCAATACAGAATTCAGGGTAGTAGTTAAACAATTCTTAAATTCATAAAACAAATTTAAGTCACTGAAGTGAATATGAAATCAAGAAAAGATGGCCAAGAGTAGACTCACAAGGAATTATGCCTTTTGATGAGTAAGAATAATAATACCTAATGCTGATGGAGTTCATTTCCAACTGTGAGTACATGTTAAATACTAGTGTTTTTGGATGTATAAATTTCTGCTTTTAGAAATTTTCTTTTATTTTTGAGATTATAATGTAATTGCATCATCCTTTTTCTTTCCTCTCTCAAAATCCTCCCATTTACCCTTCCTTTCTCACTTTCAAATTCATGTCCCTTTTTCCATTTATTGTTATTGAATAAATATATGAATATGTTTATACATGCCTATTCCTAAATATAACCTGCTCAGTTTGTGAAATGTTACCTGTATATATGTATTTAGAGTTGATCACACTGCATAACCAATTGGTGTGGTCGTTTTTGAGGAAGATTATTTCTGCCACTCTGAGTATTCCTTAGCTTCCTCTAGTTCTGTGTGGGGTGATATGTTATGGGCTAAACAAGAACAATGATATTAGACATGCCAAAGATGATGGGGAAATCCCATAGACCTCATAATAACTCACACAACACCCCCATCAAGAGGAAACACCCTTAAGTTATTTTTATTTAAGAAATTTTTTATTCATTTTACAAACTAACCACAGATCCCCCACTCATCCTTCCTCCCACTCCCCCAATCCTTTTCCCTGGCCCATCCACCATTCCCTTCTCTGAAAGGGTAAAGCCTCCCATGGGGAGTCAGCAAAGTCTGGTACTTTCAGTTGGGGCAGGACCGAGCCTTCCTCCTCCGGCCTGCCCTGTGCATCAAGGCTGAGCAGGGTGTCCCACCATTAACACTACTTTTTAGAGGAAGAAACTGAGCCAGAAGTAACTTGCCGACAGAAATAGGATTAATTTGTTTTAGAACAGCATCTCAAACTCAGGTCTCAGGACCTGACCGCATTCTTTAAAACTTTTCTTCATGTTAAATTTGGAGAGTTAAGAAAAGTAATCATGATCCAGAGTTGTCCAGAAATGTTAGACAAAATTCAAAGGAGCAATTTGCCACCGAAGCCAAGTATTTCAAAATGTGGTAAGGACGCCGGGCGGTGGTGGCGCACGCCTTTAATCCTAGCACTCAGGAGGCAGAGGCAGGCGGATCTCTGTGAGTTCGAGGCCAGCCTGGTCTCCCAAGCGAGTTCCAGAAAGGGCGAAAAGCTACACAGAAAAACCCTGTCTCAAAAAACCAAAAAAAAAAAAAAAAAATGTGGTTAGGGCTAAATATCAAATTATACGTGGAGGTCAATTATGTTAGAAGTAAGTCATATATTAGATGAAACTGATATTGGTAACAGCACATTTAATTTGGAGGAACAGAGCAAACACTGAGATGTGAAGCAGAGAATATATACTCAAATATGAAAGTTGTAATTTTGTGGAAGTAGCCTTCATGGGCAATGGAGAATTCATGAGTCTGGAACCTTGATCCACTCTTAATGGGAACATGAGCCCAGTTGGCTTGTCTCCACAGGCAGATGGCATTCAAGCCTAGTACCCACTATTGCTTAGTAGTGCTGGAAGCACTCAAGAATTGGTACACTCAATCTATTTTCATCTGGGACAGAAGAATAACTTTGAACTGTTTCTTTCTCTACATTTCTGTTACAACATCTTCAGTCAAGCTTCCCGTCTACTCACCCTTACACACTTTGTTTGAAAACTTATCATTTTTGCCTTGATGAAGCTACAATTACACATTATGTTCCTAACCAAAAGGAAGTTGTAATGAGTTTGAAGGGTATCCTTCAATTATACTTTTAAAAAAAACACAAAGCATATAGTTTTAAATATTCGTGTTTATATTTAAATTATTATTTACATTTTCTTTTCAATACATAACATTGTTAAAGTTGAAAATGTCCTTTTGTGGCATTAACACAAAAAAAGGTGGGTTACATGAACACTAGCCATGGCTTAACATTCCATTTTGAAAATGTGACATTCCATTTCATCATGTGTTTACACAGGTATGTACCAAAATGGCTAGTACTAGAAACAAATTATATAAACATGTTCTAATCCCTCAACGTCTTTCTCTCTTTACATATATGTCCATACCTTTTTTTGTGTGTGTGCATGTGTGGGGGTTTGAGACAGGGTTTCTCTGTGCAGTTTTGGTGCCTGTCCTGGATCTTGCTCTGTAGACCAGGATGGCCTTGAACTCATAGAGATCTGCCTGGCTCTGCCTCCCAAGTGCTGGGATTAAAGGTGTGTGCCACCACTGCCCAGCCTGTACTTTAATTTTTAAAGTTTGATTATAAAAGCAACATATGGCCCCTTTTCAAATAAAGATTTATAACAAAGTATACATAATATTGGCTCAAAATTACTTTTTTTTAGATGACTCAGCATTTAGGAACACTTGATGCTGTTCCAGAGGAACAAAGTTGGTTAACAGCACGCAACTGAGTTTGCTCACAACCTCCTGCAACTCTGTGAGACCTGAAGTCATCATTTGATTCTCCCAGGCACCTGTACATCCATGATATACATACAACAGATGCACATACATTTTAAGAGACAAAACAAATATCTGTGAATGGATGAGCTAAACCTATCCTCACAAGATAGTCACAGTGACTTTAAATCCTCCTTGTTCTCTGTAATAGACTCAAAATTGCAGGCCATTTTGCAGTCAATTTTTGGGATGACTATTCCATGCCATCCTATAAATGAAGTTTCCCATATCAAAATTACTTTTAACTTAAAGGCAAATTTTTAACAAATTATATTTTGAATCATTTATAAATGTAGCTTCATAAATTATAATGTTAAATAAATATCTAATACTGTAATTACTAAGCTACATTATAATTGACTAAGAACAAGAATATATCGTAAATTTCAATAGCAATGGAATAATAAAAAAAAGTTATTCCAGAAAGCAAAACAATAAAAAATTGAATATAATTACCTTGACTTTTGGTGCTTGCCTAATGTAATCCAGTAGATTTGCTTTTAAAATCAAAGTGGAGAAACAATGAACATGTTGACAATTAAGATTGTTGTATATGATGACCATCTGTAATACTAGCACTTGAGAGACAGATGCAGGAAGATTCTGTTTGAGGCCACCTTGAGCTACATAGGGAGAGCAGGTCCCAAAACAAGCAAACAAAATACAAATGTAACAAAAGATAATATTCTTGAATATAAACTGTCATTTGGAAGAATTTACAAAAAAGTGTAGCTTTGTCTTAGAAAAACATCTTCACATTTTCCTTCCTCTAATACTCATAAACTATGCTAGAGATCTTTGAAGTTATCCAATAAAAGGTTAATATTAATTCAACTTCAATGATTGGGTATGGTAGAGAAATATATACCTCTGTCAATTTAAAATGTTTTAGTAGTAAAAATTATAAAAAGGTTTCAATAGTATTCAGGACAGTATGACAAAATAATAAAATCTATCTTTAAAATCTCGGAAGAGGATAGAAGATCTTAGAAAAGCATTAAGTACACCGTTAAAAGCATGAGTGAAGGAAGAACATCTGAAGAGAGAGACGTAAAAAAGTGAAAACCAGAGTGAAGTTCTTGACCCTTTAACCCCATCAGAGGACTGGAGAGAGGCTGTGAAATAGCAGTTGGAACAGACATCCTTGCTTACAGTGAGAATCCCAGGTGGCTATCTGTTAATGTGAAAAAAGAAATTAAGAAACCTAGCAAGACAAAGAATCCAGGACAAGAAATAGTGCTGCATATCTCATAGCCTAAAGCACAGCATCGGACTGTGATAGGAAGCCTTGGGTCAGTTCACACCTGGACTTGGAAATGAGAATTTCCATATAGATATACTCTCCTATAATTCCCACATATATCTGTCTTTCTACATCTGGAGATATTTACCAGAGAACATGTATGAACTATTACTGAATTAATTCCTGTATGTGTGATGGATGGTGTTTGCATACAACTTACTATAAATGATCTCTCAATTATTAATTAAAATAATGCAATATGAATGATATGTAAAGAATTGTTATATTAAATTGTTTATGAACCAAGGTGAATGTCCATACATGCTCAGAAGAGAGGAAAACATTTTACCTATTATTTAACCCCCTTTGTTTGTATGCACAGATGTTGAACCTAGAGATAAAGAGGCTGGCTGGACATGACATAGACAGCCCCAGAGAACCAGTCAAACACAAACTGCCATGTAGCTCCCCTCCAACAGATGCAATTTCAACTAGTGAGCTTTTATGGATAGGGAACCTTTTACATGTCTGGATTTTTGTTTATGGTTCTTAATTTTGTTTGCCTTCAACCCACACCAGGTTCAAGGATGTCAGGTATCATTGGGCTGGAAATCCAACTCCTCCCTTCATCTCTTTTCTCTTCCAAGTCCATTTGTTCTCTTTTCTTTTTCTTTTAAACAGAGTCCATTTAGCACTTGGATGTATGGTTATAGGGGCATCTTCTAGAAGGTGAGTAGCCTCTCAGCTACTTGTTCTCTTTCTAGAACAGCCATCAATGGCTAATAGGTCCTCAGCTAGAGGTGGGACTTATGAGCCTTTCCCTTATCCTTACCATTATTTTTGATGGCTTGGTCTTGGGCAATCTTCTGCATGCAGTCACAAACACCATGAGTTAATGTGCCCATAATATACAGCAAATATATTTAATCTTCAGACACCTGCTACTTCTGGATGTTGCAGTTTTTCTGTTCTCTCTTCCATGATGATCCTTGAACATGTGGAAAGGCATGTAATATGGACGCCCTATTTAGAATGATTCATTCTATAATCTTTTTTCTGTGTGATGACCACTTATGGGTATCTGTGTTAACTTACTGCAAGAAGACTCTTCTCTGATGAGTGAGAGATGCACTAATCTTTTGGTAAAAAGATAAGAATTTAAGGGGTAGTATAATACTATATTAATTTAGCAGAATACTAATATTCAATGCTCCTCAAGACATATGGCATAGCAAGCCACCAATTTTTTGGTGGACTCAGTAATACATCTGAGTCCTATCTTATGGAACAGGCCTTAAAGACAATTAGAAAATAGTTGGTTACACCCATTGTATTCCCACAATTATTGAATCATTGAGCTTATCTTGCCAGGCTACTTCTGTTACTCTCAGAGTTCCAGCTGAATGTGATTGCTGTTTACTTTTCTCCCTCAGTAGCCTGCATAGAACCTTCTAACACTATGAAAGCTAGACAATAATGAACAATAATGAAGCTTTCAGGCTAGTACCAGCTTGACTTCTCCATAGTCTATGACTTAAGTAGGTGAGTCTTCAGCACTAAGGCTGTGCCATCATGTTCTGGGGAATAACCAAGAAAAATAACAGTAGAATATAATGTTTGGAACTCTACAAGGCTCTATTGCACAGTAATTCTTAAGTAAGTACCACATCCTGACGCCGAACTTTTGCTTGTTAACCTCTGCTGTCTAACAAGGGCATTGTTGACTTTTAATAGGGTAAATCAATCAAACTCCTTTGACATATGCATATGCCGATACTTAAGGGAGCTGCTATGGTAGTAGGCTTTAATACTCCATTTTCAAAATCTTTGGGGTTCGTTATCTATTCCCATAATCCCTCCTCTACCTGCCCTCTCTTTCTCTCCTAATTTATTACTTCATGTTCCATTAATACAATTTCTCTCTTCATACCACCTATGACCTACCCCTTTTTCTTGAAATCACTATATTTACTCAGGAAGTCTAAGTGTACCTTGGAGAACAGATAATGAGAAGAACTTTTTCTTCTCAATTTTTAGACAGTCACACAAAGTCAAAAGTCAAATTATCCATTCCAAATGTTACAAAATAGCCTCCGTTTGTCTGATGATTTGGCCTTTATTAAGTTAGTATCACTGCTATCTTCCTTCATTTCTAACAACAGACAGTGAATCAGTGTGAGAGGCCACTGAGCACATAAACTTTTAACAATATCTTCATATTGTTATGAGCATCTTGCGTGCTTATTCTGTCTTCTGGCAGCTACAGCCCCTGCCGCCCTAAGTAACTCTAAGTGTTCTACTGAAACTTCAGCATCTACAACAAATTTCCTTCTGTACATTGGATAGAGTTGATTTTCTATTTATATTGCTTCTGTATTTTCACTGTTGACAGATCTATAGCCCAGAGTTATGAAGAGATTGGCAGATGAAACTTCACTTGTATGGGTGAAACCACATCAGTTCTCTACACAAGGCCCCCTAGCAAAGATCCAATGCCTGATTTGAACTTGGGTGTAAATTGATTTTATGAAATATTAGGCTTACATTTTTAAAATACAGATTAGTAAGCAGAGCTTTCTTGGGTTACATTGTTATATTTGGATCTTTTAACATTATAGTATTTATTTATAATTTTCCAAATTCTCTTCTTTTTTAGTTAAGACTTGTACAAATGTTAACCAAAATAATCCCTGACTACTATCCTTATCTACTTCTCCTAATACTAGGACAGCATGATATATTTGCTGTGGATCTAATGATATTTATTTAGAATTGATATAGTTTATAAAAGCTTTTCTGGAGTTTTGGGCTGATCATAGTTTTGAGAAAATATTTTTCTTTTCCTTTTTTTTAAGATTTTTTTTTAAAAAAGACTTACACATAAAAAAGCATTGGAAATTCTCTTGGTTATCCTGTTGTTGCCCTGGTGTTGTGGAGATCCCACAGCATTGGGTCTGCAGGACGGGTCCCTTCGCATGCTCCAGCAGATCACAGATCCGGTGGATGTTGGGCTAGGCTAACCCATAACCCTGGTTCTGGGCCTATGTAGCTGCTGGGTTGGTCAGCCTGCCAGCTCTCCCCTGTCTTCACCACCAGGGGGAGCTCTCCACCATTGCTCTGGCTAATTCACCCTTTGCAGTGATGAGCAAGGGTCTAGTCTCCAGCTTTCAAGTTCTCAGGGCTGGTTCTTCTACACCTATACCTTCAGGGTCAGCTCTTCTATGTTGCCCAGGCATGGTGTAGGGGCCACTTTTCCAATTGCTGTAGCTGATGAGGGGCAGGGCCAGCTCTCCTGCTCTTATGGCCTCGGGGCCAGCTTTCCCACCTGCCTCAGAAATTGACAGAGTGGCATTACTCCCCTGCCAATGCCAGCATATGACAGATGAGGGGTGGGGCTAAGTCTCCCACGCTCGTGTTCTAGAGGTTAGCTCACCCGTGTCCTCGTCTTTATAGATTCTACTTCCTTTTCAGGTCTTGAACAGTTTTATTCATTTCTTTCCACTGTCTAGTAGACTATTATTTTAAGGTATGTTACTTTTGCTTATATTTTATTTGTTTCACTCTGTGAAGCTGTGTTACTGTGCCTGTGTAAAAACACCTGATGGTCTAATAAAGATCTGAATAGCCAATAGCCAGGCAGGAGGACATCAGAGGCCAGCCACCCAGCTACACAACCAGCAAGCCAAGAGTAAGACTTACAGTGAGGGGAGGCACATCTAGTAGAGGCAAATCCAAGCCCTTCTCCCTGCCTCAAGGCAGAGATCCACAGCCAAACATCAGGCACAGCTCCAGGAGTCCAGTAGGAGAGAGAGAGGAGGGATTCTATGAGCAAGTGCATCAGGATCATGATGGGGAAACCAGCAGAGACGACCGAAACTAGTGGGAACTCATGAAAGCTGGATCAATGGCTGTTATTTCTGTTTTATTGAATTTCTTTAAGGGATTTAATTTCCTCTTTAAAGACCTCTGTTGTATCTATAAATGCTGTTTGAAAGTATTTTTTCTTGTGCTTCAGCTATGTTGGAATATTCAGGGCCTGCTGTGGTAGGGTCGTTGGCCTCTGGTGGAGACATATTGTCCTGGCTATAACTGATTGTGTTTTTGCACTGCCATGTAGGCATCTGGGCTTGGGAAGACTGTAGTTCTAGGTATTGATATCTGGTCTTGTCTTTGATGGATGGGTGTTTTGTTCCTTGGTTTCTGTTTCCTCTCTGGTTATAAGGAGAGTGTGGTGGGTGTGTGTTGCCTGGTAGGAAATTTTTTCAGGGCCCTGATACCTGTGGCCACTGAGGATTCCAGGTAAACTGTGATTCTGGGTATTAGGAACTGACACTTAGGGACAGAGAGGCACTGTGGGAGGATTATGGGTCCACTGCAGGGAGGAAAACAGGATGTTACACCAGGATCTGCTTAGTCCCCTGGGAATTGGAGCAGAGAGTGAGGAGAGGCCACAGGAAAAGTTCTACTACAGAGTTGGGTGTGAAACAGGGATCAAACTTGGAGGAATGGAGGAAGAGGTATAGATTAGCAGTTATCTTACCTGTTTCACAGGTCGGAGTGGCCAGCGTGTTCCCAGGGATACCTGCTGTAGTTGGTCCTGAGGTAATCGATGAGTAGAAGATCTGTGTGATCCACAGGAGATGCAGCAGGTGGTCTGCTGAAGAGCTACAGATGATACTTGGGAATTGGATTTGGAAAGTAAGGGTGATAGGTGAAGATAGGAAGTATGTCTGCCTCTTTCCCTAGTAAGAGTTGACTGTGAGTTCCCAAGGAGTGCCTGCTGGAGTTGGGGTCCAGGAAAAAGCAATTAGTAGAGGGAGAGATTTAGGACTGGATGATCTGTTTAAATGAATGGAGATAGGGATGGGGGTAGGGAAGATGCTGCTGGTATTATGCTGCAGAACTAGGTCTGAGAATGGGGTATTGGAGTTGGAGGGAAGGAGAGAGGAGTGAAGGTCTGCCATTTGCCTACTGTTTCCCTGGTCAGCGTGGCCTTGGGTTCCTAAGGAGTGCCTGCTGGGTTTGGAGTCTGGAATAAAGTAATGAGTGAGGGGATAATGGTTAAACAGGAGAGATCTATGTGACTGACCTGAGTGGGGATTAGGGGAGGAAGGGAGGGCAAGGCAGGTGTTCTGTTACTGGGCTGGGGATGAGACTGTGGGATTGGTTTCCGAATTGCAGAGGGAAAGTTGGGTATCTGCAGTTAGCTTACCTGTTTCCCAGGTCTGAGTGGACTGTGGGTTCCCTGGGAATACATGCTAGAGTTGATGCCTGGATTAATGCAATACATAAATAAATAAATAAATAAATAAATAAATAAATAAATAAATAAATAAATAAATAAATAAATTAAACGTCTGTCTACCTTTTTCCCTAGGCAGTGCCTGCTGGATTTGGGGTCTGGGGTAAAGCACTGAATCTGTGGAGGAATTATAGAGGAGGAAGATAAACGTGATTGGCTGGCGATGGGGGCAGGGGAGAGAGGGAGGGAATCTGCAGCAGGTGTTCTGCTGCAGGATGAGGGATAAAACTGGGGTATTGGATTTGGAGGACAGGAGAGAGACATGAAGATCTACAGTCAGCCTACTTGCTGCCCTGGTCAGGGTGGCCTGAGGGTTCTTAGGGAATGCCTGTTGCAGTTGGTGGCAGGGATAAGGCAAGGTGTGGAGGGAGGAAGATTAGAAGGGAAAGGTTTATGTGGTTGACTGGAGGAGGGAGAAGGCAGCTTGTGGTCTGCTGTGATCTGGGCTGAACCTGGGAGAATGGACTTGGAAGACATAGAGAAGAGGAGAATACTTGAAGTAGCCTACCTTTTCCCCTGTTCTGAGCATCCAGTGGGTTTCCAGGGAGTACCTGCTGAAGTTGGTGTCTGAGCAGAAGAGAGAATGTAGCAAGTATTTTGTTGTGCAGCTGGGTATGAGACTTGGGGGGTTTGTAGATCTGTAGTTAGCCTTCCTGCTTTCTTGTCCAGATTGATTTGTTGATTCCCAGAGAATTCTGGCTGGAGTTGGGGTCTGGGATAAAGTTATGAATGGGGGAAGGGATGTTAGGAGGGGAATAGCTGTTTGCTTGACTGGAGATGGGTTGGGGATGGGGCAGGGCTTCAGCGGGTGTTCTGCTGCAGAGCTGAGGATGAGACTGGTGAATTTGATTTGGTGGAGGAGGGGGAGTGGTGGATATCTGCAGTTAGCCTATTTGTTCCCTGGATGGAGTTTAGAATATTTTACAATGTATTTTCTTCATATTCATCTCATCTCCTTTAACTCCTCTACATCTCTAGATCTACTCCCTCCTCCCTAGCCACCAAACTGTCTGCTTTTCTTTTTTAACCTACCCAACTCAATTTGCTTTGCCCAATTAATCTTGGGTATGGGGCCATTTACTGATGCGTGGTTCACTTATCAGTGGTCATTGCCTAAAAGAAAAGTGATTCTGCTTTTCCCAACAGCAATCTACTACTAATAGCTCCAGCTAGGGTGGAACTTGTCCCCACCTCTGTACTGTGTTATGTCAGGCTTAAGCTTTCACAGTCTTGTGCCTGGGGGCACAACCTCTGTGAGTTCACATGTGCAACTTTCCGCTTGTGATCAGATGATACTGTTTTATTATAGTTACCCACCTCCTCTTGCTTTTAAGGTCAGCTTCCCCCACCCCCATTCCTAATGATCCCTGAGCCTTAGCAGTATGGATGTTATGCTGATGTCTTCCTCAGGGTTTAGCACTGCCCAGCCTCTTATTCTCTGCATATTGACCATGTACGTGTTGGTCTCTGTTTTGTCTATGTCAGGAAAAAGCTTTCCTGATGAGGCATGAGAGATGTACTAATACATGGCATAAGATATTAGAAGTTTGTTTAATACTATGTCCACTTAGCATGATAATAATAAATAGTAATAATAGGATCTCTCCCTAAAAATACAATGAGGGAATTCAGTTTTGTTAAGAATTTCCCAACAGATTTCGCTAGCTTTTTTTTTTTTTTCATTTAAAAACGTCTCTCCTCTTCAACAAAAGAAAACATTTATTATACCTTTTAAGGTATTTGAAACATCAAGACCAAATATTTCTTGCAAACCAGATACCAGCTATACTTAATGTTTGCTATTTAGCAAAAATCCTTACTTTAGTTGTTCTAGGAAGTGAAAGACTCTTTGCTTGTAGAACTTTAACACGTATGTTGGATTTAGAGGGTGTGGCTGTTGAAGGTGACGAAAGAAGTTCATAGCTTGGGGAAACATCTATTTTGTCGGATAAAGGGAAGCCATAAGAAAGCTAAGGTAAAATAGATTTTAAAGGGAAGAGTAACATAAATTATCTGCTCTGGTATGTGATTAGGACTGATAGTCAATAGGGTTCACAAAGGGTAGATGCTCTCGTTCTAAGGAAAAAAATAAATTATATCCAATAATAACCCATAACACCTTGGAAAAGTCCCTCCCTTTACAAAAAATAACATATTTCTCTTTGAAATATTTCTTTATGAATCAGTGTATATGGTATAATAGTTATAAATTCAGATATTTTTCATTTCAATGACTTTATATTAATCTTTCAATTATTTTGTTACAAAGTATATAGTCTGTAGCATATGACACTGTTCTGTGTTAAAATTTGAAAGAGTCATTGACAGTTCAGAATGATACACTGTTATTGACAAAGACCCAAAAACATTTGAGATAGCATGATCTTAAGTATCATCCAATATTCTTTCATACACCAAGTGAGATGTTTTTGTTTTGGGTTCGCCTGCCTTCCAGAATGCACCTTAGAGAAAATTATTTTCCTAAAAGTACAGTGAGAATGTGACCCACATTGCTGTAACACAGTAGGAAAATGTCCAATTTCACTGAGATTCCCTCCCGTTGCTCCCAAAAGTAATTGTATGCCTGAAGTGTGATGTGTCTTAAAGGATGCAGTGTACAGAAGATGCTGAGTCAGAATGTATCCCCTTGAGTGGTGGCTGTATATGTATATTCTTCTTCTATTATAATAATGTGAAATTGTTTGTTCATAAAATGCCTACAATTGGATCACCACAGTAGACTTTGAATTTCTTATTATGAAAAATATGGTCTTTTTTTGACTAAGCAAAACACTAAATATGATAAATCAAAAGAGGAATAAAACACAGTTCTGAGCATTATAAAAAAAATTATACTAGTTTTCTGGGGAGTACAGTATTTGGTTCCTATTTCTAAATGGTAAGAGAATTGCTCATATACAGAGCACAGTGAATGGTGTAGCAAACAGATTTTCTCAATATAAATTTTATGAAAATTTTAAAAGGAGATAGAACCCATGCAGCTGGCTATTATAGAAATCCTCAATAAAACTTTGGACCCCGCATTGAAGTGCTCTTCTGTGCAGGAATGTGCCTGTGGCTGTACTCGTATTATCTCAATGTGGAGCCTCTCTGCTACCAGACTCCATCAAATGCTGGAATGTAGGTTTCAAAAAAAGACAAAAAAAGTTTTCTCTTAGAATCCTTTTTTTTTTTTTTAAAGAATAACTTAATTTCTCTCAGCAGAACTTTGATAGGAAACTACAGCATCTGGCCAATAACTAGGGCTACCTTTCTCGTTGACTGATTAGGAAGAGATTTGTTTATTTGAGCAGGTGTTAGGGATGAACATTTTACTATGAAAAGTAAAGAAATGAAATGGAAAACTTATCTACTAAGGTGGAGTCAAAAGCTGTTGTTGTAATCAATAATGTCTAATAAGAATGTCATTAGAAGGGGGGAAATGAGGCAGTTTAAACATATCTTTAGTTTCAAACGTTTACATTCATGCATACACAGGGTAGATACATATATTTTCAATGCAGAATAAATTATTGCTATTTTGGCCATTAAGCCTAAAATATAACTAATCTGTTAGTGAATTTTCTACCTCCTTTTACATATTGACTGAAATTAGTCTCAGTTTAAAACACTTCTGGTCTTAGTTTTACTGCCTAACTTTTTATATGATAATATATTTTGTTCTGAGATCAGCTATAGTTTTACTTCTTACATATATTTGACATACAGCTAGTTTCAATATCTCTCACAAAAACACAAGACTGTATTCACTTAACCAGTGCCCCGATGTTGTAATTCTCACTTATAAGTTCTTGTATTTCACTATATCTTTGGATCTCAGGATGTAATTAAATTACCCGACTAGAAATTGGAGAACATTTATTCAATGACATGTCTCTATCACTTTAGAAGATTAAGTTTCTATTGATGGATTAAGTAAATTCCCCTACAATTTAATCATCTAATCGCAACAATATTACAACAGAAAAATGGAATAATTCATTTCTGTATTCTATTTTCTGAGTGGTGTCTAAGTTTACAGAAAATTCAGTATGCTATGTAAAGATTTACTTCACATTCCTTTCTCCTATATTCATATTTTAAATACATTCTACATTTTTAATCTTTTACAAGCCAATATTGAAATAGAATTCATAGCAAAGTCCATCATTATGGTACAACTAATTCTGATTTGTACGTACATTGGTTGGGGATTCTGTAAAGTGAATATTGACATGTATTATTTGAAAAATGTTTTCATCATTTGAAGAACAAGAATACTCATTCAGAAAATCAGATCCTTTATCCACAGGAAGTTAAGAAATCACCTGAGAGTTCCTTACTCCTACCAGCTAATAAGTAAGTGAAAAACCTTGGAGTTCAAAGAGATAGTTTCCAGTCATACACGAGGAGAGGAGATGAGGGTTGCCTAGAATCTGGGTTTACCAAAGCATCAAGAATGATTATTTTTACACAATAATGTTAAATATTGAGATATCAGGCATATCTATGACAGAATTAGAACATTTTCTCAGTTGTTGTTTAGTTCTTAGGGACAAACAAGGGAAGTCAAACTTCTGAGAACTTATCAAAGAAAACACTTTTGGATAGCACCAGGTTTTTAGAGCCTTTAGAGAAAGATGGATACCTAAGACCTCCTTTCACAAGACCAAGGATGAATGACCAAAATTGTTTTTTTTTAATTTGTGTTTATTTGTATTATAATTTTCAGGATAATATGCTTATAATTTTAGTATCTATAGGACAAAATTATACATTCTGTACTGTGGGAAGAATTCTGGATCTGAGTAGCTATAAGCACATTGCTTAGCTAAGGTTTCTATGATTGTGATACAATACCATGACTTCAGGCAACTTGGAAAGAAAAGGGTTTATTTTGTTCTTTTTATAATTCCACAGTCCATTATCCTAGAAAGTCAGGGCAGGAACTCAAGTAGGACAGGAATCTGGAGGTGTGACCTGATGCAAAGGCCATGAAGGGGTCTGATTACTTGCTTACCCAGCCTATTTTTGTTTGTTTGTTTTTGATATTTAGATTATAATTATATATATTACTTCTCATATTTTTTGAGATTTTGAGATTATAGCATAATTATATCATTCCTTCTTTTCCCTTCCCTACTTCCAAACCTTTTCATATACCCCTTCCTATTTTCTTTCAGATTCATGTCCTCATTCTTTGATTAAATTTCATTACATGCATATAATGCATGTCCATATGTATTCCTAAATACATCTATACAACTTCCTCAATCTATATAATATTTTTTGTTATTTTTTTCTGAGCTTAACACTTAGTATTGGAAAACTAACTATTTTGTTCTTCCCCAGAGAAGACTTTTTCTTCTACTCCCAGCATTCCTTAGTTGCTTATAGTTCTGTGTGTGGGCTTGAGGCTTTGTCAGCTTTCACATTCTCCTTTATCATACCTCCTGTTGTACTTGTTCATTTCATGCTTAGGTAATCATATTGGTGAGACATTATGGATATAACATATGCTCAGGTAGTCATGTTGGTGAGACACTGTGGATATAACATATGCTTAGGTGGTCATATTGGTGAGACACTGGATATCAAATATGTTTAGGTAGTCATGTTGGTGAGACATTGTGTCTGTAACATCTCATGCATTTCTAGGAGACACAATCTCATGCCAAACTCCCTGATTCTCTAACTCTTACAATCTTCCAGCACCTCTTCAGCAAAGTTCCCTGTGCCTCAGGTACAGGAGCTGTACAGTAGTTGTAGATTGGGCTCCACAACTCTACATTTTTATTAGTTGTGGTTTTCTGTAAAGGGCTCAGTCTGCTGCAAAGAGAAGTTTCCCTGTTGAGTGGTTTTGCTCTTTTCAATGTATATAGGGACAAATATTTAGAATATAGTTAGGAATTATGCTGCTTTAGTAAAGTGGTGGTTGTGGGCTCATCTCCAAGATCTATGACTCCACTTAGCCTGGCTATTTTGCTAAATTTCTGCTCCTAAGCATGATTTTCCTCTTAACAAGCAGATCTTAAGTCCAATTAGAGAGCTGTTGGTGACCACCAATGTATGCATGTCATACTACATCCTTAGGGTTATTGTGTCATGCTGGTCATTATTGTGATTCATGGGCATCACAGATAAGTAGGACTATTCTGTTCAGTTGCTTCCCTCCCTTGGAAGCTTGCATTTTGCCATCACGTAGCCCTCAGGAAAGAATTAATTCATGTCAGTTCTGTATTAGAGGACTCTGGGCCTTCAGCCTGTTTTCTTATAACATCAAGACCCCCTGCCAACCCATGGAAAGTATCACAGTGAGCTAGGTAATCTTTTTTTTTATTATTCTTTGTGAGTTTCACATCATGCATCCCAATTCCATTCATCTCCCTATCCCTTCATATTCACTCCCCACAAAAGAAAACAAAATTCAAAAGAAAAACAAAACCAACCCAACTAACAAGCTTACAAAAAAATAGTCTCAGCATGGAATCTCTAGTGTGATGCAACAGAGTGGGTTACACAGTACACTCTTCTATCAATACATCTTTACTTACAAGTGTTCATTGCAATGAGTCATTGGTCTGGTTTGAAGCCTCTGGCTTCTACTACACCCTAAATTCTGGGATTCCTCTTGTATATCCTGTTGTTGCCTTGTGTCATGGAGATCTTGCAGCTTTGGATCTGCAGGTATGTACCTTCCTTCACATTGCTCCAGCAATTCATAGAAGAGGTGGATGTTGGGGTGGGCCAACTCATAGCCCTGGTCCTATGTCTGGAAGGTAGCTGCACTGATCAGCCTGCCAGGTTTTCCTCATGGACACAAACAGGGCAAGCTCTACAGCATTATACTGGCTAGCTCACCTACTTCAGCAAACGACAAGGAGCAGGACCAGTTCTCCTCTTCTCATGCCCTCAGAGCAACTCACCAGCACCCATAATGCCAGTGCCAGTGAGGTACAGGGCCTGCTGTCCTGAGCACTGCAGGTGGTGGGGGTGGGGCAAGGCCAGCTCTCCTGTTCTTCTGCTCCTGAGGCCAGGTCTCTTACCTGCCACAAACGGTAAGTAGAGGGAGCATCTTTCCCTCACCCATGACACCACATGGCAGATGAGGGGGGCGGGGTCAGCTCTCCTGCTCTTATGCCCTCAGGCCTGGCTCATCTGCACCCTCTGACAAGAGGGTCAACTTTACTGTGTTGTCCAGTTCTACTGTATTGTCCAGGCAAGGTGCAGGGCCCTGCTTCCTGGAGTGCTGCAGTTGTTGGGGGCCAGGGCCAGTTCTCCCTAGTGCTGCAGCCAGTGAAGGGTAGGCCCAATTCTGTGCAGTCCGAACTATCACAATCTGGAGGACCAACCTCCAGACTGTCCAGGGCTCAAAAGGAATCCACAGCCTCAGCATAACTAAGACTTTTCTATCTGAGAGGGTTAGGGAAAGAGAGACACTCACACACTCTCCTTATGGCTCCTTTTTCTATTCTCTTCTATGTTGTTCTCCCTTGTCTCTCTCCCTCCACCATTTATATACCCCCAAAAAATCTTCCAGGCAACACAGGATTCACAAAGGGGTCACATTCCATTTCTCAAGTGAATGATTATAGGTAAAGATTTGTTTCTTGTCTCCCTTACGTGATTAAAAACAGTCATCCCAACAACTCACATGCAATAAATATATCTAAGCAACTTGAGCAATCAAGAAGCATATTTTCTCAGCCAACCATTTTGTTCACAGGCTGCAAATTGTGATTACAAGAAAAAAAATCAATAACTTGATTGTCTATCTTAAGGGGTAATCGTATAAGGAATTTTAAAGGAATCATAAACCTAAACTGGTAAAGAGCCCAAGAAAATGAGCAAATCGTATATTTGTAACCTATACTTCTGAGTGAAGTAGCTGCTCTGACCATTTGCCCTGTATTTTCTTAGGCAGGGGAAAGATAATTTAAACTAACCCATGACTAGGTAAACATTTTTAACTAACACCCTGCAATCAGAAGTTGTAAATTCAGGGGTCACTTTAAATTCCAAGGGTGCCCAGAGACTCATGGAATGTCGTAGATTTCCTAGTTCAGGCCATGGTAACATTCCTGAGATACTATGTATCTTTAAGCTACAGCTCAGTTGGCACTTCCCAAGATACTATGACACCAAGATGCTTTAAATCTCAAAATGTGCTTTTTGCCCTGTGTGGAACTCCTGACTATCAAAGAAAACCCAAAGCCCTTATTTTGGGGCTACAGAGTCAAATTATTTTTGTAGCCTGTACTAGTAAGAATTTATTCTCACAAACCGAGGTCAGGAATGGGTGAATGTAGCTGGAAGATTTTCTGGTGTCCCACCAGGCACAGTCCAGACAAATCTCTCACCCATGGTCCTGCAGTCACTTATAAAATAATCATTCAAAAGCTTATATTAATTATAACTGCTTAGCCATTAGCTCAGGCTTATTACTGACTAGCTCTTACACTTAAATTAACCCATAATTTGTGGTGGTATTGTATTCCCCAAAATATTGTGTACCCTAATAAATTTATCTGGGGTCAGAGAACAGAAAAGCCACTACATACTTAGGATAGGCAGTGGTAGCACACGCCTTTAATCCTAGCATTCCAGAGGCAGAAATCCATCTGTTCAAGGCCACATTGGAAACAGCCAGGCGTGATGACACACGCCTTTAATCCCAAGAAGTTAGTCTTTAATCCCAGAGAGTGATGGCAAAAACAGAAAGATATATACAGCGTGAAGACCAGAAACTAGAAGCATTTGGCTGGTTAAGCATTTGGCTGGTTAAGCTTTTAGGTTTCTAGCAGCAGTTCAGCTGAGATTCATTCTGGATGAGGACACAGAAGCTTCCAGTCTGAGGAAACAAGACCAGCTGAGGTGAGGTGGCTGTGGCTTGTTCTGTTTCTCTGATCTTCCAGCATTCACCCCAATAACTGGCCTCAGGTTTGATTTTATTAATAAGACCTTCTACGATTCCTGCTACAATAATTCTTATTTATCTTTAGCCACATGGCTTGGTACCTTTTCTCAGTTTTGCCTGGTCATCTTGCTTCGTCTGTGTCTGGCTGGCAACTCCTGACTCAGCTCTTTCTCTTCCCAGAATTCTCATCTGCTTACCATGCCTATACTTCCCGTCTGGCTACTGGTCAATCAGCATTTTATTAAACCAGTGTATAAAAGCATTATTCCACAGCAGGTGCAAGGAATTAATCATTTGCCAGGCTAGCAAATAATCAGGCTGTTTTTTTATTAATGGCCCTAGCTCATGGATCTGATAGGTCAGCTATGTTTCCTTGTGGACTTTAGAATGTTTTTCTGGGAATGATTTATCTTAAAGCCATTAACAAGGCAGCTGGTCTAACCTGCAGTTATTTCAAAACTTGACTTTAGCTAGTGGTGCACACCAGAACCCGTGACTGAATTTTTCAACAATAAGATTAAAGGAATTTCAGTCAGTCTGGCTCATTAACTTGAGCTGTGATCTGAAGCAGCTTCTTAGGAGGAATGCATAGGCCCTGACTGTGTAGCATTTCCTTATATTCATTTTTATTCATCAAACTTCTGTGTAGACTATCATTTTTATTATGAATCAGACAGTAGAGCTTAGGGGGGAATCATCTTCCTGACAATCCACAGATAAAAATGCCCAGTAGATTGGGATGTTTTCATGAGATAGACACACGTCATTATGGACAGTAAGGGGGGAGGGGCACTTCTACTCTTACCATGTTAGATACCAGAGAACGGTTGTAGCAGCAAACATGTAAAGGTACAATAGAAGCAAAAGATATCCCAGGATCTGTAGTCTCATAACTTCCCTTAAATGAGATTAATCCATCAAAGTTTTCTTCCTGGTGGACGGATGCCTTCAACTTCATTTGACATCTGCCATCTTTCTGACACAGGCACTGGCACCTAACCTCACTACCTTCAGTGGTAACAGGAACCACAGACATCAACATGTACCCAGGCTACTGAAGGGCCACAGATCAAGACACAGCCCTTGCCAGAAGCCCAAGCTCAGAAGACACCATGTCCTCAGGAAGCAGTGCAGGCAACTCAGATCTGTATGGCCCCAGCACAGGCATGGCCTTCAGACACTAATGTGGGCCTAGGTGGTGGACCAGATCCCAGTCATCTGTGGGGCTCTTGGTGGCAACACCAGCCATGGCTATCAACACAGACCCTGACTGCAGTTGGACCACGGTCCCAGACCTGGTTCTGGTCAGCAGCATGTAACCATCACCCCAGTTGGCAGTGCAGATCACTCAGATCGGGATGGGCCCAGCAGTTGTGTAGCCATCGAACACCTACATGACCTGAAGTGGCAGCCCAGATCTCAGGCACCCACACAGCCGTCGAAGGCAATAGGAACCTGGAACATCAACTCAGACCCTGCCTGCAAATGGGCAACAGAGAGCTGGGCACTCGTACATTAATCACCATTCAAAGACATGCACCATAGACTGGCTCATGGGCCAAAAACACCTGAGGTTGACTCTAGTTTGTGTTAGGTTGACAAAAACTAGCCTGCACGCACGTAATTTAGTATATGTAGACCAGTAAATCACTGTGTCCCCACTTCTCTCCCCAGCTGTTGTACAGATGTTCTCCCAGCCATCAGCAAATGAGAATCTAGGTGCATCATCTTCTTACCCAACTGGGTACTGTCATTCTGTTTAAGTGTTCTCATGCTAGTGAATAGGATAAAAAGTAGTAAGTCCCAGATTTATGTGTTTGTTCAGAATGATGGAGGTAACCTTTCATGTATGTATGGCCTTTGCTATTTCCTTCTCTGTTTGGTTACTGTCTGAAACTTTTGTCCTTACCTACTATGTTGACTTTCATTGCCTTTGAGGAATTCTTTATACATTGAGGATATATTTCTGTGTGGGACTATGCAAACACATCTGCTTACCAGTGACACTACACTCCCATTAGTAATGTATGAGTTTCAAGTGCTGCACATGTCTTGCTTTTCAACTTTCCATTTGTAGTTTTAGTGGTTCTGTCTGGTTTGTGTCGTTATCTCATTGTGATTAACGGACTATTTTACCTTGAAACAGGTGAATTCACTGTTCATTAGTGAATTTACTGTTCATTTCAACAATGTACTTGTAATTTAGTGGGTTTTCTATATAAATAACCATATCACTTTCAGATTGCAATTTTTTATTGTCCTAAAAATATTACTCTTCCAGTTTTCATTTTCTGTTTTAATTGTGAAGGCTTTAATTTTATTTGTTGTAAACTGTAGCTTTAAAGCTACTTTAATTAATTTCTTTAAAGTTTTAATTATCCCTACATTCTAATTTTTATAATTCTCTTTATTAATATATTTTAAAATGTATCACTCTCTGTGTGTGTGCACATGTGCATGCACACATGAGGTTACATGCATTATGTGTTTGTGTAGGTGCCTAGAGATGCAAAAAATGGCTGTAACATCCTACAAAAACTCCAATTATATGCATTTCTGGACTGCCCCACATAGTAATGATGAACCAAACTCTCGTTCCCTATAAGAGCTGTAAATTCTCTCAACTGATGAGTCTTCTCTCTAGGCCCTCATTTATATAATTCCTTTTAATATGAGCATGATCTTTCCTGCCTGGTCAACACAGTGATGTGAATTCCTGTTCTCTGGGAACTCATCTTCTACCTCAGGCAAGGCCTTGCTGGAACCACAGGACACCCCTGTCTCAGACTTCCTTAGGGGCTTAGGAGTGAAGCCTACTTGCTTGCATGAATTCATTTAGATAAAAAGTGCAACCACCAAGCACTAGGTGAAACAGTATGGATGAATGCTTACTTAACAAACACAGCACTTCTATTTGGAATAATGAAACTATCTGAAGATGAACAGTGGTATTGGTTTCTCAGTCATATAAATGTACTTAATGCCAAAGATTTGTACTTTAAAATGGTAATCCTTTATTCAGTGTACAATTTATTACAATAATGAAATTAGTTTAGTCTAAGAGTCCATTGGTCCATCTCCTTACTTTTAAATTTAATTTTTCTTAATGTTTGTAAATTTTCCAGCTATTCACATTTTGTATATGTTGTAACCTACTGTATCATGGGTACAAATTGCTTTAAAAGTCTTCCATAAATTTGTTATTTAATGATATCATTATATATATTTATTATATTACTATATATTACATTATACATATATATATATTATATATATAAACAATGTAATTACTTTCACCCTCACTCTTTCTTATCTTTTTTTTTAATCACATAAGGACTTTTCTCACATTCATGTCTTTATTTATTTATGTACTCATTTATTATTTATTTATTTATATGTATTCATTGTGGCCCACAGAATTTAACCAGTGATGATCAATTCAGTGGGAGCACATCTGAAGAAGACATTGTGCGCTGTCACCCCAAGAATCCATGAGTACCTCATGCTTCAGCAGGGAGGGATGGTTCTGGCAAGTGCTTCCCCTATCTTTGATTGACTATTGGCAGATTTATTCTTCCACAGGCCCATCACAGGCAGTCATTGCTATTGCAATTGTGTTAGCTCTTCCTCTATTTTTTCTTACATTCTATCTACACCCTTTTCTGTACTGTTCTGTGAGACATTTTCTAGTGCAAAAACTATTTTTTAACCTCATTTGATATTTGTAAAGCATTTTAATAATACTTACATGTAATTTATATTTTAATCTATGATAGGAAAAGCAAAAAAAATGTATCATCCTTTTCCTCAGAGACATCAAATAGCAAAAAAAAAAAAAAAATTCTTACTCAATAAGAATGAAATGGAACTTACCGTAGTAAATATATTAAAAGTAGAGAAACAGAGTGATTTTCAATGAAAAAGATGCTGGAGAATTTGGTAAATGGTTAGAAACATGTACTGCCCTTACAGAGATCCTGAGTTGGGTTCCCCACACTCAAGTCAGGCAGTCACAACTTCCTATACCTCCTGCTCCATGGGATCTTTTGGCCCCTTTGGCTACCTGTGCTAAGTTTCCCATAATCACACATAGACACACACATACACATGAGTTTTTTTTATTTTAAATTTGTGTGCATGTGTGATTTTCTTTTTAAAAAAATTATTTTTCATACAATATATCTGATCATGGATTCTCCTTTCTCATCTCTTCCCAGATCCTACCCACTTCCCCAACAATTCAACTCCAAATTTTTAAAGAAAATAAGGAGAGGATGTACTATGGAAATGTCTGCAAAATATTAGATCTATTATTATATTGTTATTAATTATTTTATTGGTTCATAATTTATCAGATTTACTTCTTAATATGAGACATTTTGGTTCATTTTATACTTGGACACTGATAAAATATGATTTTCTATATACAAGGATGAATGTTAGGAAATTGATTGTATAATATGAGCTCTATATTGCAAAAAAGCTACACACATCAATTGTAGTTATGAAGTATAAAGCTGGATATCATTACATGCTATATCTATATAGTAGTTAGTATTTTGCTTTGAGTCTTCAAGTGCAGGAGATCATACAATGTTGTATGCCAGCTTATGGAGCATAACAAAGTTGTTCAAGTTGAGGTACATTCTTTTATCTGGAACATACTATGGTGATATTCTGGGAGACAGTGAATATTGAACCTATGAGATCATATGTTTCAAATTCAGAGTAGAGATATAGGAAAAGTGTATATTGGCATCAAGATGAGTTAAAGACTGGAAGCTGCATCTATGCTTAGAATCAGATGGCAGGTGTAAGCAAAGACAGACAAAAGAACACAGTCTATCACCCTCCCTAGAAAGGGTCTTGAAGGAAATGCAGGTTCTGGGGCTGCTAAAGAGATCTCTGTGAAATGTGATGTCTTTAAGTCAATGTCCAAGCAAACAATGAGAGACATAATCAAAGGAAGGAGAATAAAATCTGGAGGACGAGTTTATGCAATGAGTCTGGAGCAAGAGCTTGAATATTAGCCATGAGGCATTGAGGTCACAGAGAGACAGTGAGAGACTTTAAAGAAACCTGTGAGAATAGACTCTTGTGTTCTTTTGAACTAAGAAAGGGAGGAGGGAGAATGGTAGAAGGAAATGGGGAGATGAAAGGAGGTGAGAGATGGGATATAAAAAGAAAAGAGGAGGGAGAGAGAGAAAAAGAGAGAGAGAGTCTCTTATGACTAGCTCCGTGACTTTTTCCCCAAAGAAAATGAACATGTCACCTCTGTCATCATGCAATATCTCTCCTTACCTTTCCTTTCCTTTCTTTTCCTCTCCTCTCTCCTCTCTTCTCCTCTCCTCTCCTCTCCTCTCCTCTCCTCTCCTCTCCTCTCCTCTCCTCTCCTCTCCCCTCCCCTCCCCTCCCCTCCCTTCTCCGCCCCGCCCTTCCTCGCCTTGCCTTTCCTTCCCTTTTCTCTCCTTTCTCAAATTTCATTCACTTACTGTTCCCTCAGTGGCAACCCAGAGAGAGTTGAACAACATTAATTTCAACCCAGTCTTACATACTTACAATTCTCAAATCCTACTCCTCCTTCTTTGCCTTCTCCTCCTCCCCCAACTTCAAAATAATACGAAGAATATCCTGATAAACAGCTTATGTGAAAAATATAAAGAGCAAAATTCATTCCTAGTAAACAAAAAAAATAGATTTCTTTAAAACAGCCCATGAGTATATGAATAACAATCATTTGTTTTAAAAGTTTTGTGTTCTGGAAGAACTATGTGATCTTTCCACATTAGAATTTATTATTGTCAGACGATTGTTCTAAGAAACAGGTCTAAACCAAAGGAGAAATATATGCTAGTCAATGAGTTCGTTAAGTGAACAGATTTTAAATGAGATAATTGAAAGAATAAGAGATAGAATAAGAGATACCAGCTAACACATATCACAAGGATGAACATCCAGATAGTTATGAGGAGTCAGATAACTAGACGCAACTTCTATTTTCTATCCTAACATAAACTGATAAATGAAATGGAGAAGACAACACTTTTCTGATTGACCAGCTTACCCACTCTTTAACACTCACATAGCCTTGCTTTAATGATTAAAATAAAATGAAGAAAATGATGTGTCCACTCCATATTATTGCTTCAGAAATTAAAAATGTTTGTTCAGGAGACTTGAATTCCTAGACAAGAATTTCAAACAAGGAGTGCTTCCATGGAGTAACTAATGCTTAAGGTCTTGCCCTTAATTTACAAGTCTAGGAATGTGGAAAAGAGATAGAGTGAGAACTTAGGGTGTATAAAACTCTGGCGTTCAAGAACCAGCAAGTACACGCACATACATGGAAATTTGTTCAGGGTAAGATGGGATTCTCCTTTAATATAATAAATTATGATAATTGGTATATATATATAGGCACACACACAAATACTTATGTGTGCCCACAGAAACATAGACAGAGTGCAAAACCAGAAGCATCCTCAGGATCACATCTCTCTGTGACCATTTACTGATAAGAAGATGTAACATCCATGAAACAGGCAAAATCTGTGTAATTTCCAGCTCCTTCCAGTGCTTGAGGATGAATGAACTATGGTGGAGTGAAGCGGTATGTAACCTCTCAGGGAACATTTGTGGAGATGTAGGAACTAAAGGCTCTTTTAATCTTTTCCTTCTGGAGTTCTTTGCCGGAGACCATTGTGCTTTGATGGATTGCCTGCATCATTTGTAAAACAGAATTGATTATGGAAGGATTTCCACAGGGTATGAAAGGGACATTATTTGACCTCCTTGAAGAGTCGGATGTATAGGGGCCCTGTTGGACAAAGTGCCTGGGGAACTGTGTGAACAGAAGGAAATGCATTGCTTTAATCCATAGCATGTTTAATATGCTAATGTATATTACGACTCTCTGAGTGAAAATATATCATGGAATGGTTTCTTAAATTGGTTGGAAAATGGGTCTTTCTTACCACTAGTTATAATTCTGGCATTCTATTAAACACAGTTGGAAGAGACATTCATGTAACAGCAAGCCTTTAGGGTACATGTACTTATTAAAATACTAACATGTGGAAAACTTTTAGCCACTTGGTGATTTTTAGGGAATATAGCAGCTGCCCCATTTACCACTAAAATGTTCATTTTGGTACCAATACATTTAATCTAGCTTATTTTTCCATGATCTTCCTGTGTCACAACCATAGGATGCAAACTTAATCTTAAGCACAACTTTCATGTGGGTTTCAAATCACATTGGATAATACATATTAGAGTATCACAAAAATATTTTCCTCACAGAGTCTTCTGGTGATTTCTTACTGTTTAACAGAATTTCAGAGATATTATATTATTTATTCTAACTATTCCATGCTTAGAATGATTTTACATGGACTTTCATACATGTAATGTTCCAATGATAATATTTACATACATTTATTCTTCTTCTATGGTTTTGCTACATTTTGAGTGCTTTGTCTGCTTCTTTATTTGTGTCTCATAGGATGTGTTGGGAACACCCATTTTTACACTATGTTACATGATTGTAACCCTATCTGAGTTGTCACATTACCATCCTTCATTTTTTAAATGGTTTTGTTTTTGAGAAACTATTTGTTTCCCATGCTCATAATGAATTATTTCTCAGTAGAATAAGAAAGAAAATATATCATCGGTACTTGGAAAAATGTTTCAATTTTTTTAAAAAATAATTTTAATATAATATATTCTGATTTGGATTTCCCCTCCTCCAATTCCCTCTATAAACTCCTCACTTCCCTACCCACTCAAATCCACACCATTTTTTCACTCTCTCAGGATACAAACAGGCATCTATAATAATAATAATAATAATAATAATAATAATTAGATAAAACAGAAACAAAGGAAGTAGTATACCACAAAAACAAACAAGAAAACAAATGAAAAAAGAGCTGAAAAAAATGCTCAAGAAACATGTATAGATGCAGAGAAATTTACATTTGAACACCCAGAAATCCCATAAACACAAAACCTGGCAACCTTATTATATATGCAAAGGACCTGTAAAAGCAGGGGCTTGGGGAACCTAACAAAGCATTATGAGACAAAGAACCTCTAAAAATTCCATTGATTTTGTTTTTGTCTTGTCCGTCTACTACTGGACATGGGGACTAGCCTTAAGAGTGGTTTGTGTAGGAAAGAGATACCATGATAGAGGGAGACATCAAGGGAACAGGGAGAAATAGGGTGCTAGGGAAGTTCCCAGGAATCTACAAGGATGACCCCAACTTAGACTATTATCAATAGTGGAGAAGGTGACTAAATTGGCCTACTTTGGTAATCAGATTGGTGAATACCCTAACTGTCATAGAGCCTCCATTCAGTAATTGATGGAAGCAGATGGAGAACTCCACAGCCAAGCTCCAGGCTGAGCTCCAGGAGTCCAGTCAAAGAGAAAGAAGAGGGATTCTATGACCAAGGGGCATCAAGATCATGATGGAGAAATGCATAGAGACAACCAAACCTAACTAGTGGGAACTCATGAACTGTGGACCAATAGCTGTGGAGCCTCCATGAGACTGGACTCGGCCCTTTGCATAGGCGAGACAGTTGTTTTGCTTGACCTGCTTAAGGGGCCCCTGGCAGTGGGATCAGGATCCATCCCTGCTGCATGAGCAGCCTTTTTGGAGCCCAATGCCTAAGGTGGGACAACTTACACAGCCTTGGTTCAGAGGGAGGAGATTGGACCTGCCTCATCTGAATATACCAGGCTCTGCTGACTCCCCACAGGAGTCATTGCCTTGGAGGAAGTAGGAATGGGGGTGAGTTGGGGAGGAAGGCTGGGGAGCGGGAGGAGGGAGAAGAGGGACACCTGTGGTTGGTATGTAAAATGAACAGAAAATGTCTTAATACTAATAAAAAAATAATGACATTATAAAAGGTTAAAAAAAATAGTAGTTTGTATACCCGTGGGGCTCCATTGGAGAAAACTAATTTTTCATTTGTGAACAGTCATCAATACCCTCTCCTCAAGACTCAGGAATCCCTGAATAAAAGGGGTGTCTTAGTTAGGGTTTCTATTGCTGTGAAGAGACACCATGACCACAGCAAATTTTGTAAAGGAAAATGTTTAATTGTGGCTGGCTTAGAGTTTCAGAGGTTTAGTCCATTATCATGGCAGGAAGCATGGTAGCATGTAGGGAGGTATGGTGCTGGAAATGAAGCTGAGAATTCTACTTCTAGATCTACAGGCAACTGGAAGTGAGCTGTCTCCCATATTGGGCATAGATTGAGCATATCTGAGACCTCAATGTCCATCTTCACAATGATATACTTCCCCGATCAAGACCACACATACTCCAACAAGGCCACAGCACTTAACAGTGCCATTCCCTAAAAGCCAAACATTCAAACACATGACTCTATGGGCCATTCCTATTCAAACCACCACAAGGAGGCAGAAAAATTTAAAAGCTAAAGTGGATGGATGATACCAAGGAACAATGCCATCTAAACACAGCAGGACTGAAGCACATATGAACTCACAGACACACTGGGGCAGCATTCACAGGGCCTGCACAGGTCTTGGCCTGATGAGTCCCAGGATTGAGAGAGGAAGTGGACTTAAGCCTACATCTTTAACACAAAATGTATGTCTAGTTGATGTTTCAATATTTTATTGTGCTTGTGTGTTAATAAAAATAACTCACATACCTAAAGGAATGTCAGTATAATTAAGTAGTGTGAACTAACTACAATATGTATTGTCATATTAACGCACAAATACATTTTAAATTTTCTCTCATAACTTTAACACCAGAAATCAAGAACTTGGGTAATTTGAGCAACTACTATACAAGAAGAAATGTTGTTTTAAAGGATACAGGTCGTTGTAATAATACCAGTCTTAACAGTGCTTGAATGCAAATGAGCTAGAGGTCAAATGTCTGTATGTGTATCAATTGCTACCACAGTAGTATATCTTAATTACATGTAAGGAAAAGTAAGCCACTTAAACTAAAGAATACAGACTTACAGCAAACAGCACAGTGAAAACACCTCTACAAAAGAGCTGTCAGCTTTTGTTTGTTTTTCTGCCTGGGTTTGTAGAAAAACAGCTCATTATAAAGTATAAAAAACATCAGCCAAAATAGGTGAGAAAAAGAAAATGCTTAGCCTTCTCAAAGGGCATCTCTCCTATAATTAGGAGCCAGAAATTAGATGTATTTTATCAGTACAATGTACATTAAGGAATGTACATCAAGAAGTTCAACTGTGATTTCTATTTTCATTTAATAACTCAATATTTGCTTTTACCATGAATTTTCTTTTAGTTTATTGAATATATTATATCCTAATATTTCACAAGTAAATGTCAAATTAGGCTCTGATTTTATTCTATTTACCCTCTACAAGGTATTTATTTCTTTATGTACATTGAAATTTACAATGACTGATAACATTAGCCTATCAAAACCATAAGACATAATTATTTCCCTTCCTGACTGGTTGTGAAATGTATGATGCTAGGTATTTGAAAAAATATTTGAATTTACAGAAAATAATGTCTAATATCTGTAGTTCATTTTCTTTTGCCTTGTTTCTCTCAACTAATTTCCTTTGAGAGGGTTAACAATAAATAACGTATCTTTGTTTGTATTTTTAGTGAATAAACGCACTTTTTATAGTTTGAAACACTCTACCAACAAGCTGGTCCTGCTCATGTTAACATTTCACTGCTACTAATTTGTCACATTTTTAGCTGTACCTAGACTTTAAGTAATCTTTAGTGAAGAGTGGCCAAAGAGATCAAAGATGTTGGGACATAGTAAATTATTATGAAATCATTATGCAAAATTGGATATGATATATTGGTATAAATAATTTTCCACAAAATATTCTTTTTGATATTTGCATGTATGATACCTCTTTTAGCAAATATCTCATAATAAATTCCCCAAGCACTATTTCTTTATGAAAAATATTCTACCTTTAAAATCAGACACATGAAAATTGTACTAAAGATTCTAGAGGGCTAGACAAGTGCTCAGTGATTGAGAACACTGAATGCTCTTACAGAGCATCTGGGGTCAACTCACACATTGACCTACTACTATCCATAACTCCAGTTTCAGAGAACTCAATACCTTCTGACCACTGTAGGCACCCAGCACACATGTAATGCTTATGCATGCATCTAGAAAAACTACCCATATACACAAAATACAGTAAATAAACCTAAAACAAAAAGGTTACTTAGTTTTAGAGTTGAATAGTGTAATTTCTTTGTAATGGTAATTATAAATTAGCATCTATAATTATTTTGAGCTGTTTTCAAGAAAAGAGCTCTAGTTTGCTGAACATTTAAATATCAAGGAACCTTTTTAGCTTTTGTGTTGTAAACTTCACTGTTGAAAAGAGTGTATGAGGTATGAGGGCATGAATAAAACTGACCATAATTTTTAAAAGAGAGATAAAATATATTCATAGTTAATGAAAATACAAATCATAGGAGAATATGAAATCCTACGGGGTTTGCTAAAGGAACATTGTCAAAGAAATTACCCCTAATGATATTTTGCTATACCCATAGATCTGTGTCTTGCTCAGCCACGATCAAAGAACAGATATACAAGTTCCCTCTTGAAATAGGGAACAAGTATAGAGACCCACAACTGGACAATGCACAGAGAGTGAGAGACTTTAGAACACTAAGTCCTAAATAGTATGTCTTGATCAAGTCCCTCTTATCAAGGTTAAGGACTCTATGGGAAAGAGATGGTAGATAGATTATAAAAACCAGTGGGGATGGAAGACATCAAGGAAACAAGACCTTCTATAGTAACAGGACTGATGCACATATGAACTCATAGGAGCATGCAGAGAGCCTACAGAGGTCTAAGCCAGATGTGTTCCTAGTGCTGAGAGGGGAAGTGAACACAAGCACATTCTTAATCCAGAGACTCTCTCCAAATGGCAACTGCTTGCAAAGGAAAAAAATGATTTCTCCCATAGAGTCACTGGGTATATAAATCACACTCAAGATCCATGCCCAACAATAGATGGCCAATAAAAAACAAAGTCAATATTGTTTGTGTAGATTTGTTTTTATCCCATGTTGCTTTGTTTGACCATTTTTACCTAACTGTTCTTGTGCTTATATATTATGGTTTCTAGTTTTCTGTTTTTATTGGTTTGAGTATTTTGTGTTGGTTTGCATGTCTATGTGTGTGTTTCTTGTTTCTTGTTTGTTTTGTTTTATTGTAATGCTTGTTTGTTTTTTGGAGAAAGAGAGAGAGAGAGAGAGAGAGAGAGAGAAAGTCATGGAGGCATGGAGTTAGATTGGTGTGAGCTTGGGAGGATCTGGGAGGAGATGAGAATACAGGAACGATGATCCAAATATATTATATGAAAAATATTTTCAATTGAATAAAGTAAGTACAGTCAGCTAATAATTATCTGAAAATATTTTCAATGTACTTAGCCATGTGTAAATTAAAACAATATTGATAACTCTAGTATTCTCCAGTCATAACAACAGTCATCAAAAATCAAACAACTTATATATACATATATATCATATATTTATATTTACACATATACATGTATATTATATGTAACAACAATTGAAGAAAAAAGGGTCATGAATTTAAAATAGCTGGGTATATAGGATAGTTTGGAGGAAGAAAGGGAAGGAGAAAATTATGCAATTTATATAATCTCAAAAAATGAAAATAAAAAAGGACAAACTATAGCCAATACTGGTTATATATAATGGTAAAGACTGAAGGAAAGGGAAACTATTATAGGATGTTGGTAGGATTACATATTAGTCTAGGTAATGTAGAAATCAGTTTAGATGTTTCTCAGAATAGATCTCCCATATGACCTAGTTCTATTATCTCTGGGACTATTGCACAAGGGATCTAACTCTGCTTAACACAGAGTTCCTTTTAAAACCATATTTTTTCAGTACTAGGCATAATAGCCAAGTTATTGTATTTTTCTAGGCATCTATTACCATACAGCTACATAAAAAACATGACATACACACATAATAGAGTTTTATTCTGTCCTATAGAATGGTGAATTAATTTGAATAAAAAAATGAAAATAACAATTGCTCATCATATTAAGTGACAAAAACTAGACCAAGAAAGCCAAATATCCCATTTTCCCTCACATGTGGATATACACGTGACATAAAAGTAGAAACATGGTAAGGAGGCAGGTGGACAAAAAGAAAACAACAGTAGATTAATATATGGGAATTTATATTAGTCATAGAATTTGTTTCCTCTTTCCTTAGAAGTTATAACAAGGACATTTCATATTTTCACAGAAATGGAGAGCATTTCAGAAAACTTCTTTTTCAGCAGGCATCTGAGAATATATATAGATACTGACTGTGAGATTTAGCCAAGAAAATCCCTGATTTGAGATATTTTTTATGCCACATATCATCTTAGTTATTCTAGCTATCTTATCACTCTGGATTCCAGAGAATTCTTCCTTTCTTCTTAACTTTGCAAACATTATTAGCATCTTCTTAAGCATCACTAAGTTCTAGAAAAATCCCCTCACCTTCAACAGCCTAAAAGACAAAGTTGCATTTTCTGATGATAAACTTTTCTTTGCCATTCTCAGACTTAACTATTTCAGGAATATGACTATTTTTAAATCTCCTCTTTCTATGCTTGTTTTCTTACTCATCTTAAAGCCTTTATTTAATATTTGCTTTTGCCCTTCAATGAGAAAAAAAAACTGTATTTTTTTTAATCAAGGAGTAGACTCTTGAGAAAGATTACTTTTTCACTACTTAAGAATGCCACAACCCTATGACTTTACTTTTTAAATGTAAAATGTCTCTTGTGTTGTGTTATATGATAAATAAAGCTTTCCTGGAGATCAGAGGGCAGAGCTAGCAAGTAGCTAACCATAAAGGGCAGGCACTGGTGGCATACACCTTTAATCCCAGCACTAGGGAGGTAGAGACAGGAATATAAGGTAGATGGAGACAGGATCTCTACCCTTTCACTCTGAGGATTCCCAGAAACAGTATCACTCCTGCTTTGGTCTGAGATTTCTTAGAGGTAAGAAGTTTCTGGTGACTGGGTCTGCTCCTTTGCTTCTCTGATCTTTCAGCTTTTACCCTAATATCTGATTCTGGGTTTTTATTGATAAGACCAGTTAGGATCGAGCTTCATCCTTGTCTCAGAAGAGAAGTATACACCAAACATACTTGTTTTATCATCATGTATTTTTATCACTGATTGAATTGTCATATAAAGTTACTTACTTTTAGTTGATTTACATGCTAGGCATATGCAAGCCAGCTCTATTTCTACACTCATCTCAGCGAATGAATTCCTTCCCAGCAATTCCTAGTTTAATTCACTGAGAGACTGTTTCTCCTCCCATGGAAATACTGAAGCTTATCAGTATTCCCTTCCCCCCACTTCTCTTTCTCTTTCTCTCCGTGTGTGTGTGTGTGTGTGTGTGTGTGTGTGTGTGTGTGTGTGT